>JAQIWN010004364.1:0-11353 GCA_034699025.1 Entomobrya cf. arborea Gr-Col-00668 | reverse complement strand
TATATGATATAACGGCAGATAGTTGGGACATAAATTCGTGGTCTATTGAGGAACCGTAATATCGAGCTTCGACTGTAGTAAGCTGCAGAATCGGTGCCGTGCAGATATAGTGGCACCAGTAGTCTCTCATCATCATTCTTCTTTTTTATTATATAAAACGGACTAATAATGTGCAAAACATGTATGGACATCTTGATGGCGTGGTGGTGTTATTATAGTGTTTGTAAAGATGTACATTTACTGCATGATGATCCCATTTGACCGTTTCAAGTCAGACGTATTATATGTACTAGTTACTATACTACCATCACGACAGGCCATGAAAAGCTGCTGTCGTTTTTGTAGTTGTTGTAATGATGACTCTTCTCACTATCCCTCCCACTTTAACTTGACTCCAAAAAAGGAATACCGGGAGCAGAGCAGAGGCAGGAAAGTGTTAAATGCTTCATTTATAAAAAGGAAACTCCCTTCCTTTTTGTGAATGTAGTTGAGCATTAAAGTATGACATGCGGGATTGTAGTAAAATAAAACGCTTGGTAGGTTTAACATAGCATGAAAGTGGCCGCTGATCTTGCTTATCCTGATGAGCTTTACACGAGCACGATGAGCTCATCCTTTAATGATCTAACTAACAACTAGAGAAAGTAAGCAGTGATATAGCATCGTCGTATACCTACTCCTTCTACCACCACCATCATACCATCTACCTACCAGCAACTTACTTTCTGACTTTCTGCATACTACTATAAGAAATGGATATGCACATATTAGTATGCAAATCTATTTAAACGAAAGTCAGTTTGACTTTCCCCGTGTGTATAGCACACACTTATGACACTGCAATATTGTACATATTTGTCGTATTCTTCGCAGCAACCACCCAAGCTTATAATGAATTCTGTTTTTTGTTAAGCTCACTACGACTAAAAAGAAGGAAAACACAACACATGTCCTAACGAATTGCATTTGAAATGGAATTCCGCTTCGTGGAATTTGTCCTGCCGGTCAGGCGGCACCAAGAGAGTGGTCGCCTGAAAATATATTGCTGCTGATAGTGAGTGAATAATAAACAGCACAACACAACATTCTTGTCTTTCACTACGACATGCAAATGCCATGTGAAAGTTACTGCTACTTTTATTTGGTCGCTTTTCCAACCACCTATCAAAATGGTTATGTTTGTGTGACTGAACTGCTTGTGTACAAAATGTGTTGGATGGATGTCACATGTGTTAAAACTTCTTGTCTTTGAAACTTGATGCCTCGTGCATTACGAATTTTCTGGTTATCCTTTCGCGCTCTCTTTTCCCTTTTTCTCTTGATTCAGTGTTACCTAACAAGTTGCACCATAAAAAATCCAATGTTCATACCAAAAGTTTGATCATGTTTGGTAGTTGTGTCTGTCAAGCTTTGGCCATTGCATGACATACTTGTAAAAAGCTTCTTTCGGCTTTTTTCACTTTTCTCTTTTCTACCACTGATTTCTCCATCACATCGACTAACGGAATGATAGCATCCAAATAAATAATGTAATAATAAAATGTAACTTTTCCAACTTTCACTCCAAACAAATAAATAACTTGACAAACGCAGACAAAGGATGTTTCAAGCTCTAGAAAAACATATGGATGGACATCTATTTTTGTATATCAGCTATTTGTATAATCAACTCACAAGGTTTGTCGGTTTCCTACCCAAAAAATACGAGAAGAAGACCAGACCACACCCTTACAATTACACATAAGACAGTTTGATATACTAACATGTATTATATTATAAAAATACCCATTGAGCAATAATAAGAAAGCAACTAAACTAAAGAGAAAAAACTTTTTTCTTTGTCTTTATAACCCGACTATATTGGCAATGAGTTATAACTACTTTCTACTTGAACAAAAAGAGTTTTAGCAGTTTTCTCTGCTTAACGGGTAGAAAAAAAGTTTCTCTCACTTTTACATTATTATGCTTTTCTTTCTTTGCACACTTGACTTACGGGCTTAATGATAATGACGATAGGATTCCCTTCGTTCTTCGTGTTCATATGCGGTGAGATGATGTTTGTTTCCCCTAATCTATTACTTTTCCAGACGTACGTACACGTTAAGTCATAAGTACGTAATAAGTATTAGTAGCACTTCCCAAAGTTTCTAATAATCAGCATTTGTACCAAACGGTGGTGTAGTAGCATTGGTGGTAATAATTGGACCATATAATCAGATATAAAAAAAGATCTGCACACAAAAGTACCTCATACTCTTTTACACGGAAGGAGCCGCAGAATTTATACGGTTGGTTAATGGCCGGTTGGGCATATTGTTAAGGTAAAAGCAAAACTTCACTCATTCTACTATCCCTATTTCATTACAGGCATAAAATTGAATGAAAGTAGGGAGAAAAGGGGTTCAAATGATACAAAAAGTGGTGGTTTGTTTTGCCCTCCTGATCGTTTCCAAAGTATGCTATGCTTTGTAACATCTTGAATTCGATAGGGATGAATTTGCATTGAAATATTTATTTTAATGCATCGCAAGTACAAGCCATACAAAATACTTCTTGGACACAAACATGATGCTTTCACCAAATTATAAACACAATGTAAACACTACAAGACGATACGAACAAAAACGATAGAAAGAATGAATATTATTTATACCAAAATGTAGTTCTTGTCTTTAGGAAAAGAATTTACATCTCTGCGTTTCTAATTTGTTTATTCTCGTGAACGAAACATGCTATATCCCAAAAGTGTTTATTTCCTCCACTTTAGTGCTTCTAAAGATTACAGCGATGACAGGACATTACATACAAAGAAAATCCTTTTATTTTGCTAATACCAGCTTCAAGATATCTGAGGTAAACAATGACGTAAAACCATCCTCATTACTCTCATCATGTTCAAACAAGCCGAAGCATCTTCATCCCAGTCAAACTACAGACGTATCATCTTTAAGCTAATTTTAAAACACTTAAGTATAATAGTAGAGTAATGTAATGAAACGAAAGAAAAACATTTTTGTGCTTGGTAGATAGAAACTTAACGTAGTGTTATTATAAGACATGTTTTTTGTGTGTAATATGCCATGCTTAACTTTCTAGGAAGATGTATACTCATTCGGGTTGTTAAAAAGCGAAACTCTCACACGAACGATCATGGTTATGATTCCTTGAAAGGCAATTCACTTTCCTTTTCTACGCTCTTTTCTTACACTAAATCTCCTCTTTCAAGACATTTCAAAAGTCCTATTAAGTATATATACAGAAAAAAACATTGAGGATGTATGCTTCTTTTACTCTTTCTCCAATATTTTCAACTGCTACAGGTCGTATTTTAGTTAAAGAATTACTTTCTTCATTATATGAATTGAACGGAGAAAGGGAAAAAATAAGAAAGCCAGAAAAGAAGAACATGAAAAAGGCAAAGCAAAACGCAGTAGAGTGGCGGGGTTTCTTTTTACATTATACATTGCCTGTCTCAAAATAACAAGCACAACTTAAAAACTAGTTTCCTGCTACATCTCTAAAAGAGAAATGTTCCTATATAGCCTATATACCATACTATTGCAAAAAAGCCGCTTAAAAAGAAAAGTCAAGCTGCTCACTAACTAAACCAGTTTTTAATACACGCACTATACCTCCCAACTATATAAATACTACAGACATTTAAAGCTTTTCCATCTTTTTTCTTCTTATAAAATTACACAAGCTGTCTCGTTCAGATTGTGCTTAAAATGAATCTTATTAAATATAAGTTTGTAGGTTAAAGATACATAGTACATTATACCAGAGAGAAATGTGCATAAAAGCATCATCATCAGTTTCCCTCTATCTTTCTCCTCTTCCACTGGCTAAATAGCAGGAAGTGACCTGTCTAAAGCTTTTGGACCCATTGAGACTCCAATTTTTAGGCAACCTAAGAAGGAAACGGATTGACGTCACGTCACATATTATTATTATTTCTTGCTGACATAATACCACTACTGCATCAAAAGAAGAAAGTCAGTCAAGTCGCCTAGTCAGTGAACAGGGAACAGCTTTTCTCATTATTGTTCCTTTTCTTATTATCTGGCATCCTTTCACACGGTCCTATTTTTTATACAGAAGTCAAGCTTGTGTCTAGCCATGGCCATCATCAGTGTGCTCTTGTCATAGTCACTACGCTGCATTCATTGCTGTTGTTATCGTCTGATGAGAAGATAAGTCATTGTAACAAAAACCAAGTGTAATTTGTCTCATCCTCTTTGTTACTACATTCTAAATTCTAACTATGCAGCCACTAAAGACTATTATTATCCATTGATGCATACTCATTCATTCCTTATCATGATAACAAGAGGTGCAGCAAGCAAGAAGCTAAAAAACATGAAAAAATGTGAAAGAACATCGCATTTTTATAACTAATGCGTGTACCTATTTGCATACAAGCTAGCGTTTTTTTCTTACTCGTTTGTTTGTTGGAGTTGGCAAATAGGAAAAGGAAGTTTTATGTTATAAGCCAAGCCCCAAAGGTATCATAAACTGCTCAAAGACGAAAAGTGTATTATATTGTGTGTGTAATAACCAACCACGTAGTAGTGGTATTACAATGAACACACAAGGAACCAGGTGTGCTGGTGATGATGGGAGTACAACGCTTAATAGTAGGTAGCCAGGAATTGTGCCTCAAAAACGAGCGGAACTACTCCAATAATAAATTGTGCGGATTAAAGGAAAAGTTGAAGCAAGAGCACTCAACTTTCCATTATACCATGAGTTTTGCAAACCGGTACGAGAAAAAAATCACGACGGACGTGGCATTTCTCAACACAATAATGTGCACTGTGCATTGTAAACAGTATCGTCATCATCATCATCCTCACAACTACATTTTTTTTGATATATTAGAATTTATAGTATGTATTTTTATTATATTTGGTGTAAGGTTTAATAACACTTGCATTATAAAGTCAAAAAAGAAGCGAACACCCATAAACTTAACTGCCATTCATCATGCTCTTATCATGACGTACATTTTCTTCTACAACTTCTTTTGTCAAAGAGAAAGCTCGGTTGAACTGACCCGAAAATACATGGTTTATAATATACAGAATTATGTACTTTAGCTCCAAAAAAAGTATGGTAGCAATAGAGGGCTTAGTTGAGATACGACATTAAATTAATTTTAAACATGGGAGGTTTAAGTAGAGATGTGAAAGCAGGTTACGTATATATTGTGCATACAACTTTTCAATGGCAGTCGTGACGGGGTGTTGTTTCAACAAAAACACTTTTTTCTTCTCTTGCTCACGTATACAACATTGTTCAAGCTTTTTTCGCTAGAACTTGCAGTGGCGTATGAAGTAGATAGCTATTTTTCTGCTTGCTTGTGGATTAGCTTCTGATTCACATTTTAGATTAAGTCAAAAATATGCATTCATTCACTTTTCTATTTATACACTTTTCTAGTACTTCTCTACAAAAGCATGTTCATACGAAACTCTTTTCACAAGAGTCAAGTCAAAACTTGACTTGGTGAGAAGGAGGTAACACTTTAACATGCATACACGCCTGGGCTACCACACTTCTCTCTTCTCACTTTCCTGGTTTTGGGAAAAGTAAATATAAAGCTTTTTTAGGAAAAGATGCTTCAATAAGTTGAACCACAAAAAGCCAAAAGAGAATGTAGCTTAAAATGAACTAAGTTGTAAGTACATGTAAGAGTGGATTAGATTTTAGATGAGAAAGTTTATGTGTACGTTTTTCATTTAGATTTCAAGTGTATACACACAGAAAGAGAAAAGATAAGAAGAAAAGATAGATTGCGATGGAATCTGTGTAGGATCTAATTACAAGATGGGCTTTTCTTCTTCGCCAGTCTATCAGGGTTTTTTTGGCAAGTTAGGGAAAACAGAAATAACAAAAAGTTAGCAATGTATGCATAAGGAGAAAAACATAAAATTCATTGTGAATCACATACAATTTTTCTAAGTCTTTACCAACAAGCCAGCCAAAAAGTATTAGAAAAGTAGGAAATGGTGGAATAATAAAAAGGTAAAACTAAGGTAATGAGCAGCAGAGGCAGGTTTCATCCATATGCCGATGAACTCCGAATTTTGGTCATTTCACAAGTTTTTCAAACTATGCCATGTAGTGTCAGGTACACTACCATTCTTTTCTAACATATATCATTACATTATCATGTTCATGTGAGCCTTCTGCTGGAGAGGTGAGGTGTGTGATATGCCAGTACGTGCTCATGAATATCCCTGTGTTGTCAGACCCAGCAGAAGTTAAAAGATGAGAATTGAATTAGTGTAGAAACTTTACCGAATGCCCAGTTACTTTTATTCATTTGAGTCTACAATGCAAATTGGCATGTGAAAATCTAAAAAAAAAACTCGTATCCAAAATAGAAACGCAGAGTATCAACCAGATGCTAAAGATAAATGAGGTACATGCCGGAAACACTATAAAGTTGTTTGCACTTCAATATTGTATCTAATGATCTCATTTGCAGGATGGCACGTATTAACCTTTGGTCTCTCTGTTAATTCGCATTAAGCTTTAACTATGTATACACTATCCTGTTCGAAAACAAACCGAGAAAAAACCCTAAAACGCCCCAAAAATCTTTTTGCCTTGAAGTAATTACCTACAGAATTCTAGGATATTTCCTGTAGTTTATCTAAACTCTACTTCCTTGTTTTACTTTCACCATCATTCCATCTGTCAATATTTTTCTAAATTGAAAACGAGATACACGAGAATAAAGGTAGAGAAAGAGATGATCACAAAACGACAAAGTAATGCAATAAAAACTGTTTAGCTTTTTTGGGACACCTTCCTTTTTATATCCTATTTAATTGTCCTGTCACACTGCGTTCTTATGGTATAATAATGCCCATTTGTTTCAGAAAAGGAATGAGTAAACTTTGTCTCCTCATTAGTAGATACTTAACTTATAGCTTCGAGACCTCCATTAAGCAAAGCTTTGCAGATTATGGCCCATACATTTTGGTATTGCAGTAAAAGACAAGACACAATAATAATACTTTATTATAGGTGTGTATATGTAGGTAAGTTATAAAAAAACTATCCCACCGGATGTTTTCCGACTAAAGACTGGCAGCCTTCAATATATTGTTTAATGCGAGCCAAAAGATAAATTCTTTGCGAGAGCCGACGAGATTTTCTTTCTGCTATAAAAGGCTTAGGAAATCATAAGATAACAACGGAAGACAAATAATATTATTGCATTGTGTTGTAGAAACTGAGTCATTACTTTTACCCTTAGCACGTTTATGGCTGGCAATTGTAAATAGAAAAGCTTGACGCTATGATAGTTATACTGTATACTCCTGTATACAGGAAAATCTTACAAAGAAGGTATTGAAGAGTCAATAATAGTATAATATTTCATTTGATATTTTTATTTGTTTTTCTTGTTTTGTTCATGTCCACTTTACGCAGTATATATCTTCCAACATTGACCAGGGGCATCATGGCTGAGCGGTCACAATCTCTTGAACGGTCTGCGATTTTTGATACAGCTATAAATGTACTACCCATGGTCTTATTTTCAAAAATATCGCAGGTAACAATAAGATCAAGTTACTTTTTCACTCGCATGGACACGCACTCTGAATTGTATGATTTGTAAGATCTGACCAGTCATTTTTTTACATTGGTTATCCTTAAAAGGACATGATAACTGTATGTAAAATACAGTCATAAATGTTTTAAAAACAAGAAAGAAGAAAAAAAAGAAACAAAACAAAAAATTATCTAAGAAATGAATGGATTGTTATCAGTGCGCCTGAAAAGTTTCACTGTCAGAATTTTATTCTAAACAAAATTGTTATTCAAGGACTGCAAAAAAATACGAGACGACAAGGGTTGCAGATATTGTTCTACTTTTAGAGCAACAACTAACATGAGAGCGGAAATGGGTGACCTAATTTATGAATTGCCATGAACATGAATTCTTTTTTTATATTCTTATGGTTTGTACATCAAATGTTAACTGTGTGTATAGTGTTTTTCGAAACCATCATAAATTACTCTAAACTGCGGAGAAATCAACTTTACAACATTTGACTAGAAGCATAAAAAATTATATCCAAACAAACACAATAAAAAGATATTTATATGATAAATCTGTTAGGGTTGCATTGTTTATGCACCGTCGTGGCTACTACTACTGTTCTTATGCAGATTTGAATTTTGAATCCAGGCTTAGGGATAAAGGCAAAGAGGATTGTAAGTAGAAAAAGTTGTGGTAACATGGGTTTCATATATGTATATGACGCAAGAAATACATAATCACAACAAAGTATTCACCCAAACCATCATATTCTTTTATGCCTGATTCGATTTTCACAACAAAAAATAAGAGAGACGTGGCCAAATTCATTTTTCGTTGTGCTCTATCGCTTAAATGAGAATAAAATAGGAAATACACGTCGCTAGGACATGAGTGTGTGGCATGGCAGTATAAGCTAGACAAGGCCATTCACAATAAAATAAAATGACGATGAGAACTACAAAAAATGAGCGAAACGTTCGTTTTTCGTTCTCCTTTCAAGGGAAAATGTGCAAATGTGTGCAAAACTTTTTCGTACACGCTACGTGATGCGGAAACTCAATGGTAACAAGATGCATAGTGAGCAATATTGCTCTACTTTATGGGCACATCAATGGTGATCTCTTGGTAATTTTCTCTCCATCTTTTCTTCAATATTAATATTTTTCCGGTACTTTCTCCTCTTCGAATGACTGCCTTCAATCCATTGTGATAACATTTCAGGATCTTTCAGTGGTGCCGGTTGCAGTATTATTATTACTACTTTCAAGTGCCACCGCCACCACCGAGCTGGGCTCATCTTTTTTTGTCCTGCTTGTAGATTTTGAAGCACTTGGCATGATAATGATGATTCCCTCAATATTTCTGTCCCAATTCAAGTGCAATAATCTTCCGCTAAATTGTCTGTCTTTGTAAGAACATAAACACCAGCTAAGAAACTCATAGTACATTACTTCATACATGTGAACTACTTAATTTTTATATCGATCTAATTTTACGTTACATACATACTATTGTGGTAATACGGTAGTTCCCATTAAATAAGCAAAGTGCATATGCGACACTTTTCAAGCATAAACTTTTACTATGTCTCTTTTTCCAATGCAATGTCATTATCTAAGATAGCCCAAATTTTCGAGTACATACAATTGTCCAGTTTGACTATTGGATACTTTTACCATATGCCTTACAGGACTAAGCAACGGAGTCTTTATACAATAGTAACAGAGCTTGTACAGCTGAAATTCATGATAGCGATTCTCGTCCGTGAGGATACACATTGAGGAGGCAACAGTGCAAAAGAAATTGTTGATACGAAGCCAAAGGAAGAGTACCCTCACCCCATCATCGTCACTGTTCAGTGTTCAGTAAAATACATCATGCAATCTAAACCAAACTTACACAGAGCAAATGAGTTGAAATGCTTTCACTGCTACACACGATTTTCCAAGACTTTTTATTCTCTCCCTTTCCAACTCTCTCAATGAAAATGAGGATATGAGAAGAATAAAAAAGTAGAAGAGAAGAAGAACAAAAGGAGAATGAAAGGGAAAAAAGACAGAAACAACCAATGTAAGTCTAGTACTGAAAAAATCAAGAATTCCGAGAATGGATCCGTTTTTAGCCAATAAACTGTTAGGTAGACAGAAAAGGCAAGAGTGGAAATACACGATGTTCTTATATGTACATAACATACTATCCCTGCGTATTTTCCTCCTTCTGGTATTTCATGACTGATAGTGTTGACTTCACAATATAACTTTTGCTTTGTTGAACAAAAGTGTAAAATAAAGGGACCAGCAGCGTACTTACTGTGATTATAAGTATATTCCTTCTTGAAAAGGAATAAGAGGTACAAAAAACGAAAGATAAAAATGTTATAGGAAATGCTGGGTTACACGAGGAAAAAAATAAGTAGAGTGTGACTATGTGAGAATGAGGAGTTCTTCACATTGTTAAGGACACATCCCTGTTGACGGCTTGAATTCTATGAGATGTCCAAATATGGTTGTGGTAGTGTGCAGATAGCCATTTACTTGAACTTGTGACGCCAAACGAAAAACAAAATACTGACATTTTGGGAGTAGAGCACAGCACAACTATTCCCTATGCGTGTTCGTATTAGTTTGTCAGTAGTTGGTCTGTATAGTCTGTACTACTAGCTCCATTGGACTGGAGATGTAATTTTTTACAACGCACAGGCCCACTTCCGTTCTCATAAATGTTTTATAATAATTTAGTGATATTGCAAACTGATGTTTCCCCCTTTTTGTCCGTTATTCTTTCTGTTTTCTGCGTAGAGTTTTCAGCAGGGGAATTATCACAAAAAACTGCGTTGTTTTATAAACTGAAGGTACGTTAAAAAGGATCTTTCATCAAAATGTTATATGCGTATTTCATGTTTTCAATAGCTATTATTGTACTAATAGTAGCTCGAGGGAATGACATCCATGAAAGTTTCAGAATACAATAAAAAAGCATAGAACACCTGACAGCTTACAGATAATTGAGGCAAGAGGTAAGGGAGGGGTAGAGTTTAGCGATACACTCGGTTTGAAGTGGAACATTCTGAGATGAGTAGAAGACGTTGGCTTTTGTGTCAGTGTCAAGTGAACGGTTCTTTAACTACATTGCTTGTGGAGAATCAAGAGGTGGGCGTTCAGAAGTCATTATTTGAACATAATTATCACACAAACTTTAAAGATCTACAGGCTTGATGATCTATTTATTTTATTTTTCTAGACAGACCGAATTTCGATAGAATGATTTGGCGATGCAGCATTAATTTTCAATGAATACCTTTTTGGCTGAACTCATGTTCATACGCTAATATATCACAGTTATTGTTTGGTTTCTAACTTTATGTAAATGGTTGTTCTACTTAATAATAAGTACCTTCAGTACGCCACATCATGTTTTCACAAAGAATAACGATTTTTGTCATAGCCAGTAGAATGCCTTATGCAAGTCATTTTTCTTCGGTCAAGATGACCCCGTGCGAGCACCCACATTGGAAAAATATTTCTGTCACACACTTAGTATTGTATTAGAAGTAATCTGTAAAAAATCCAGAATTTTAAACGGCACGCAACATGGGTTTACTGCAGACTTGAGTTGGACAAGTTTCTTCAAGTTAAAAATGTATATGAGTTTGCTTGACTCAGTCGTCCAGGAGAAGTAGCTGATGTGTGTTTTTACGTGTTTTACTGCATAGCTATATGTTTTAAATACGTGTAACCTGTCTTGTATGTAGCTATTAAGCATTACAGTTTCGCTAGAGTTATATGGTAATTT
>JAQIWN010004363.1:0-11358 GCA_034699025.1 Entomobrya cf. arborea Gr-Col-00668 | reverse complement strand
TGCAAAAGATTATCCCAAGATTAAAGGTACTAGAACTTTTGTCTAAATTCGTCCTTGTCGAGATATTACATTTTACCTTTTCTGATTAGTCTATAATTTAAAAACTTATCCAAAGTTGTCGAAATTTTTATTTTATCGAATTCGGACTAATAAAGTTGAATGATTTGAGTTGAGGTATTTCTTAGAAAAGTAAACGTTGTCATGTCAAAAATCTGAAACGTTTAAGAATGAAAAGGATGGCGTTCAAATCAGGACTCAAACCTGGTTCAAATAAACAAATTCAACATTGACCACGCAAAATCTTAGAATGCCCCAAAAGGTGGAAACAGAAAGCAAATTAGACCTTGAACGACGTTTCCAGGGTAGAATATGTGTAATTCAGTCAGCTTGGACCTTACAAAGCATAATTAATTACTAAAATACTATTGGAACTGTACTTCTTTTGCCTAAGATAAAAAATCTAATTTTAAGGCATTGCATTGATTGGTTTTCTCTCGTTTACACATTCAGTATTACCATCTTCTAATCTGCAAATCGTAGTAAAATTGTTGTATGCTTTTGTACCCATTACCCGTACACACATAAAATATTTGGCAACATTTAGACAAATAATTTTTGAAAATAATGCTAGCGCAAAGTGGACAACTCTTTAACCAAAAAGTGCTTTTATTAAACGATCTGAGATCAAATCAGAGATGTAACGATTTAAAATGCATAGTTGGTGACTAGTTAGTCTAGACATAGACGATTTCGTTTTTCTACTAGTCGGTTCATTGTTTCTAATGGTCGTTAATTTGCATCTCCCCCCTTTATACAATCATAAAAATTTTGCAATGTTCAAATCAAAACCAAAATCTTTTTTGTGAGATGTTTACTCTATTCCATGTTGAATGACACACAAAAAGTGCTACCATTACAATAATGCATTTTATGTCAAAACTAGCACAGCATCAGCTAGTTACTTATCAAGATTTTAAATTGTGCTAAACATTTGAATGAATAAATATCGCATGACATCTGACTTCAGGAAATAGATCTGATGCATTAAATTGATTTAAAGAGCATAATTTTCTAGCACTTTTAAGTTATTATGAAGCCGACAAATTTTCGAATGATCCCCAAATTTTGATGTAGTTTTGAGAAATATTTATTTATATTGCGACAATTGCGACTTAAAAAGTGCTTTAAGGAAGTTAAATTTAGCTCTAATATTATCAATCCATCAGGAGAATATAAGTCCAAGTATACATCAATTATGTTGGGATATATATTTAGACAACTAACTTTATCATCTTTACAAATTGCCTTTCTATGATTAAAGAGAAAATTCTCTCTCGATTAGATTATGTGTTAAAATAACTTTTGATATACTCTGATGGCTTATGACAGAAGATGACATGACAGTAAAATCAGAATTGACAACTAGGATCAGATCTAAGTTAATTGCTGTTTTAACTATCAACCATACTCATTGCAAGTGCCCATCAAATGCAATAAATATATTCCAACTGCCTTCCCAATAAACAATTCTCCTTTAAACAATGAAATATCAGTAAATTTTCCTTTAATTAAAGCGCTTAACTCATAAGGTATGTGCATATTAAAATGACAGGTGACAAGTAGTACATGAGTTACAGTTAAGAAGTGAGCCCATTTATGAATGCTATTTTGAAGTATAAATAAAATAATATCTGAAATGGACCATTTTAAAATGCTATATATATTTCACAATAAAAAATCCTAGTAAAGACATTAAACAGAACAATTTAGCTGCAATGAAGTGATTAATAAGACCATTGATTCAACTTGCAAACTGCTAGAAGTGGTGGTAGCGATTAAATGAAATTCATGCGCATTTATGACTCATTTATCATTTAATCATGGCGTCAAATGCAGAAGATTCAAAGTCTATCACATTACAAATATTAATTTCGTTTTTATTTCTTTTCTGAATTACGGTATAGAATAAGAGTGTATATCTTCATGCTACATCATTTGTTTTCAAGGCTCTAATTATAATTATATATAAAATATTACTCAAAATGCAATTGTCAACGAGCTATATTGCGTTATGCTAGTTAAAAAACCTTCAAAATTAGCTAGCCATTGTCTCTGTCTTTCATTTGAGTGTAGTGCGCTTTCAATAAATGAACGGTACTTGTTTTAGGGTTGCATAACGTTTAGGCATTATAAATGACACATGTACCTTGTTTACCATGCAATAAGTTTCAAAACCTGACCTCTATATTGGATTATCTTACGCATGTAAGTGGCTATAAGGTATACCATCAGCGGTCGAAAAGCAAAAAAAACCACAACATTGAACCAAACAAGCGATGAGCGTACATTTATCATCCATCATCATGATTTTCAGCAAGTTTGGGTTTTTTGAAAATTTAACTTGTTTGTATGAACCTGCATCTCTTGTGTATTTTGAATTTTTTTTAAAAAGTACTTCTGTAATGAAGTTGAAATGAAATGCTTTGTAACGAATAACTTAAAATACCAAACAGCATAAGATACATATTTATTGGCACTTTTTAAGAGGATAGACCAAAAATGAGCATAATCATATGATAATTTTGAATGATTGAGTAGGTAAAATTGTGCACTAGTGTAGCAAGTATATTTACAACGGAAAACCGTATCATTGGACAAAAGCCTAATTGACATGCTTTAATATGAAATGGTACATATTACAGATCAAAACTTATTAGCTAAACTACGTTGCCAGTTAAGGAGTCAGGAGTCTATTTATTTACGCATACAATATTAAAGTGTTGACATAAGTAGGTATGCTGGAAATGCTGAAGATTTTAAGGCGGTGAGGCAAAATGCTTTAATACAATCAATCAATTTTTACCTTAACAGAATACAAATTAATTTATCTTTTCATTTCAAAGAGTATCTTGATTGGCTGAAGCATGTACAAAGCGTGCCAAAACATCAAAATTTACTAAATTAATATGCAATATATGTGCAGGTAATTTAATTACTGAAATAAAAGATGATCATGAGTCATGAATGTACATTTTGTATGTATTGTAATCAGTATGCAATTTTTGGGATTCCTCATAATCATTTTGTAAGTAGTTGTTTGTGAAGCAGAAAATCTTCAAATACATGGAAAAACAAAAGGCTTTATGAAAGGTCCTCTTGCAAATCTGTAGATTTTTTTGTCTTGTTTGAAGAAGCGTCTATCAATATTTTATGATAAAACAATGCAGTCTGTCTGCAATAATATTTTATTATATTGTATTTTATCACATTGATTCGATTATAAATTTTAACTGGTCTGACGTAATCCATGAGTAACTCTCGATTTAAGAAACCGTTACTCAAGATCAATAACAAAGAATCTTTTGTTCAGCTTTGCTTAATGCTTCAAGAAGATACAAAAATAAAATTACCATAAAAGTACATAATAGTATTGAAGTGTAATTTAGCAAAAAGCTTTTCATTCTAAGGCCCCAAAGTCCGGCCTCGTTCGAAATGCTTAGAATCAGTGACACATGTAAAGGAAAAAAAAATGAAGCACAAGGAAACTGAAAACTAATTTGCCGTTTCCCTTCTAAACTTCTTACACAGCCAATTCAATTTTGAAAAAAACGTCTCCTTGTTTGTTACAATTTAGATTCGAAATTTTGAGGTACTCGTACGTGATGCATGGGGAAATCAGGGAGCATACACGATTTATGTGGTTTTACTGTCTACTGTCTCGTCTACCTAACCCTTAAAAGTAATGTCAATTTGCTGGTCTACTGATTCAGTTGATGATCATGATGATTATTGTTAAATTGCATTGAATGTCTTTAAATGATGAACATCGTACGAAGCGGAATTAATTATGAGGAAGATGCTGTGTAGAGACATGCAAGTATTTGTGAGGAGGATTTTTATTTTATTTTTGGTTTTTCATGTGATTTTAAAATAATGGACACAGACTACATAGCCAATAATATGGCCATTCGAAAATATTTTTATGATATTTTATTTCAGAATGCGTACAAATCATGATTTGTGAATCTTTAAGATTTAATTCGTATCAACGTTGTAAAGTATGAAACGTTTCACCAAATTTTTCTTTTCACTTACATATTTTTTACATTCATATTTTTGTTCACAAGACTCGGTCACAAAATTCAAAATCATAAAAATAACACTCCCTGAAATTTACGACGAACTGTAAATTTCATTCGCTGAATTCTCTAAAAAGAGCATAGCTTGAATCATTAAATTGTAATAATAAACTTTGTTTCATGAATGGTGCTCCTATTTTTGTATTAACCAAAGTCGATAGAAATGATTCAAAAGGTTAACAAGCCATTGATGTCATTTAATCTTTTGTCCCCTCGACCCTCAACCATTTTTATGACCTATGCAACTGTTCACTAACCCTAAACTCTTTCCAACCAAAACATCTCTGATGATGTATTCTTACTTTTTTTATTGTGCGTATCTGCCTAATATAAAGGGAACATTTTTATTAATTTGTTTACTGACTTTAATTTAACAAGGTTGAGCGTGTACTTATTACACGGAATAAAGTATATAATCTTCAAAATGACACATTTTTATGTCTCAAGGTATTACAAAAACAATGACATAAAATGTAAATTGGAGAACCGTTATTTAATTTGGTGAAAGGAATATAGATGGTAAATTAATATTTACTGACTCATGCTTAAGCATTAACAGCAAATTAATGGTAATCGTAAGATATACCTTTAAATGAGAAAATATAAATTAACGAAATTTGGAACACTTTAACTGAGAAAACTGACGACGAGACATCTTAAAATATGGATAGAATGGGGGCAAACTGAAAAAAATAACTTTGTCAACAGCTTAGCATGATGATGGGGGAGGGAGATTGTCGATCGTAGAAAAACACCCACTACACAGATTAAACACCTACAATTAGGCTTTTACTTTTCGCCTGTCATTTCGTGTCCTTGACTCATGATGATTTCGGTCACATAAAACCTTAGCTGTTTGTTCAACAGATATGAGAGCTGAGAATGGAGATGGAATATTAAAATTATAAAGACTGCAACTGATGAAAAACAAGTAACACATTGCTATTATTTCATCAATGTCAGTATCCTGCTGTTTATTAAATCGTTAAATAACCCATTTCAATCCATGATCTACATCTATATTTTTTACTGTGCCATTGAAAGCCATTTGAATGGATCGATAAAATGTTATTCCGTTACAGCTATTATCACATTCATTTTTAGGATGTGTACATTTTTATCTTCTATCATTCTATTCCTGCCGTTAAATTCTCAACAGGTACGTAAACATCAATTCATTTCGGAACTAAATTTTAGCACAAACACCATTATTCAATCAGTAGTAAAATGATGAGTCAAGTTCAAATTGCAAATTTCTGCGAAGTGCAACAAATACTCCATAAAATTCATAGCAGACTTTTTTCCAATAAAAACCGGGGATTAATTGACAAAATGGAGACACAAGAAAAAGGTTGATATTGGACAGTTCTCCGAAACGATATACTAACTAGCGTAGTATTACCATTGTGAAAATCATGTGCATTTAAAACATAATACTAAAAAATAGGCTGTTTTTTCTATAAATCAACATCACAGGAACAATTAAGGAATTTAGACTGATATTTGATGTATGAACATATTATCTAGAAAAATGGAAAATATTTATAGCTGTAACAGGAAAGCCATAAAATATGTCTCTAATTTATCATGTATGATTGGCTCTTTCTTAGACTGCTGTCATATATTATATTTTATTGTCTTTTAAATGTACTCGCATGTGATTTTAGCATGTTTGCGTGTGTCCGTGAGTTTATATGAATTTGAGTAAAAAAAAAAGGTTGCCAAATATTATATTGAACTGAGGTTTTATTGTATTGTGTTTATATTTTAATTATATTACATGCCGAGACAACATTCTATTATATATCTATTGTCATTTCGCAATTTGTAGAGTTCTGTACAGTTTTATTGTGTTTAGTTTAATATTTTTTTGACATATGCAACATGGCTATAATCTTATCAATTCTGCATACTAAAAAGAAATACGAACATTTGTGCTGTAAAAATCAAATAAGTGATATAATTCTCAAATAAAAGCTATCTCTAAATTTCTTTTACGATTTTAAAATTATAAGGATAATTACTGTTAGTCATATATATCATACGAGATACAGAGCTCAAATTATGTTCAATTACAAAAGTGGCTGGTGCGATATCACTGGATTTGGAAGAGCATTCCAAGTTTTGTGTTTCATCAATTCCCTTTGCAAGGGCACACTACTGTACCGTTTCAATCATCGTTAGATAAAATTTAAATTTGCAAATCTATTAATTGAGCAAATTATCTCTTACAAGTAAATTAAGTAGGTTAAGAGTTTATTTTTAAAAATGGAGCGGTCACAGTCTGCGGAAAATACTCAGCAACAGCGACAAGTTCCCCAGTTAGTTATTCAACCCCCAGACGATGACGATTTGGAAGATGAGGATGATATTGTGCAAAGAGAAGTAGTGGACCCAGCAAGTCGCTATTTTAACCGAACGAACATCATCTGCATCATTACTTCTTTGGTGATAAGTGTATTTTTTATTTTCGAGCCCCAATTTCTCGCATACTTTTGGAAGGTTTATGCTCCAGAGGAAACGGCAGAGTATTTGATTAATTTAAAAACATGCAAAATACCAAATCTGTATGATGGACAAAGTGAGTTGCCTTTCATGTGGGATTTGGATATGAGTAGAAATGGCAATTTAGGACACGTCGACTTTCAATGCGAAAGTGTTGAGCAATTTTCAGATGTGATCGATGATGAGGTATGTAAGACCTTGAGAAAATGATATTAAAATTTATTTCTTAATTTTGCTTGCGTAATTGTCTTTCTTAACGTTTGATCTGTTAAAATAAAAATAAATATATAGAAATTAACGCTGATGGCTAAGCTGAAAAAGAGAAAATGTTGCGTAAGGAATATTACCCGTCCTGAGATAATGGAGAATGACATGTATCGTGTGAGTACCAACTGTAAAGAGTTTGCGTCCAGTGGGACTGATATCACAGGCAGTGAATTCCTCCTTGTTCAATGCGTTCACACGAGAAACAAAACTGTTGATTTTAACACCCACGCATTACTACCCAGCAAGGCACCCGTCGTGGAAAAGATTCTTCACTGGAGCTCCAAATACAATAAGAAGGATGACTTGCCATTTAGTGTTGCCGTTATTGTGATTGCGTCAACTTCTAGAGCTCATGCGTATAGAAGTTTGCCAGAAACAATGAAATATCTGGAAGGATCAACTGCTCAGTTTACTGTAATGAATGGATATCAGTCAATGGAAGATAACTCTCCAGTAGTGTCAATGACTAGTAGTAATATAATCCCTTTGCTAACTGGGATCACTGACCCGTCTACCGTAAAATGGGCTTCACGATTTGATAACTTTTCGATGCTGTGGTCCAGATTTTCGGATGAAAATTATGTGACCATGTTTATGGATGACTCCAAGAAAATGTTGAGAACAAGCCATGGAACAGCAACGGGAAATGGAAGGCATAAGGCGTTCAAAAAACAGGTTTGGAAGCTTCTTTTTTTGTCATTTTGATCCTTTTTTGTTAAGTTCAAATTTAAAGTGTGATATTTTAAAACAAATATTTTATGCAGCCAACGGACTATTATATGAAGCCATTTTTGGAGGCACATTCTGAGGCAACTGATGCATTATTTCCAAATAAAGTAGTGGCAAAGGTTGTTACTCAACTTTAATATTCAATTTAATCGCGCTATACTACTTAAATATTTTAATGATTCTTTAATGTTTTCAGAGATACTGTTTTGGAAAGAAGATAATCACTGGATATCTGCTAGAACATCTCACCCGTTTCCACAAAAAGTTCGAAATGATCCCCACATTCAGCTTTAGCTACTTGACCTGGCCCCAACAACAGTATGGCTTGGAGTCCCTTACCCAAATGGACCAGACATATAAAAACTTTTTCAAGGACTTTCTCACAATGCCCCACGTTTCCGAACGTACTGCTGTTATGGTCATGAGTGACCACGGAGGTCTGAATCATCCCTATTTTAAAACAGAGCATGGGCTCCTTGAAAAAATGAACCCCCTTCTAATGATCCGCCTTCCACAAAACCTTGTTGATAAGCATCCAAACTACATGGACAACCTGAAGCTGAATTCTCACAGAATTGTGAGCCCAATTGATGTCCACAGAACATTATCAATATTTCCCAAGTTGTTTACAGAAAAGAACTACACATTGCTCTCAGACAAAGCCAACGAGCCTGGGAAGAATTTTACTATAACACAGGAATTATTTGGAAGGAATTTGTTTGTTTCTGAGATTCCTTATGACAGGACATGTGATGAAGCGTTTATCCCAGATACTTTCTGTTTATGTAACAAATCCCTGCCTTCAATTTACAACAGCAGGAAGATAGTTTCTGATGATGGCACTCCAGAAAAATACTGGCACTATATATCTTTGTCGCAGTGATTGGTAAAAAATTCTTTAACACACAGAAGTAGGCATTTCATCTTTTCCAGTAACTTTATTTATAAATTTGTGCATTACTACAATGTTATGTGTAATTAATCTGTTTACATTATCTGCTTGTATTTCATTCTGTTATTTTCAAATATTGAATTAAATTCACCACTGTACTTGTTTTCGTTTCTTTTCTTAATACATACAGGTATATTTATAATTATAATTATAACATAAACCATCTACTTAATGGCATTAATGATTAATCATGGCATCATTTTGACGCCCATATTGTTGCTTCTTGACCTTTTTTAAACTTCAGCCAATGTTGTCAAAATAGTAAGTTTTCCATCAGGATCTTGAAAATGTGTAGCTTCCATTGGGCCCAATCCTTTTAGCGTAGAATAGGTATGTGTGATGTAAGCAATTATGTACATGGAGGTACTGCAGAGAGCCAAAAATGCGTAAACGCAAAGCAGAATTAAACGAATACTGTGTCCCTGTGTGTAGCGTGTAAAAATTTGCAATTTAGGGATCACTATACGACTTGAGTGTATTTATAAAAACTGTTGAGGAATGTCACTCACGAAAGCATTTACTGGGCTGTGCTCTTTAAGCACAGGGATCAGTACGGGAAAGAAAATTCTTGTTTTAACAACTGCCATTTGTTTGTCAGAAAGAATGATGAAAAACTAGAGAAAAATCAATGAGTTTTATGTGTATATATGGTAAATTAAAGTCAAATTTTTAATAATTTTTGATAAATTACTTACAATCATAATAACGTGCATAATTGCCTCAATGCCAAGCCATGCGAAAATGTGTAGAAATGCCCCACTTGAAATGGTAGATTTTCGGTCGCCACAGCCCTTTGAGCTTATGTCAAATTCACACATTGACGGATCATTGGAGGCTACTCCATTGCCTGGAATGAAAACTGCCGTACACATCTCTGCAACTGCCAACATTTCAAAAATAAATATCTCGTTTTTTCCTACTCATTACAACTAAAAAAAAGTACATATCACAACATCTCTACCCATTAAAAGGTAAAATAAAAGTCCGAAACCCCAGTGAATCCCAATGCTTATTTTCCTTAGTGGGTCCTCATAACATCGGAATCCTCCTAGAGCTGTCAATAGAATAAATATAATAAAAGCTATCCATCCTAGTGCTGCATGGACTTTTGCTGCTCCTGTTAAACTGGACCCAAGGTAAAACTTTGAAATGTAGATGATGCCCAAACTAGCAGTCATTAAAACTGCTAATAAGAATGTCCCATGTACATGAACCTACAAGGCAGCAAGTTCAAAAGTCAACAAATAATGTAATTAATGTAGAAATTATAACTTTATTTAAAATGATAATTCACCTGATACCAAATACGTGAAAACAGAACCCTCTTGTTCATGAATGACTCCTTGAAATATCGAGTGACAAATAAATTCACCGGTAGCACGAACAAGAATGAAATAGCCATCAGTACGGCATGTCCTTTTCGTAAACCCTGTGGTTAAAATGAAGTAGAATTAAAGCTTCGTAATGTATGATTGGCACACATTGAACAACGACATTTTGACGAGAGATTACCCAAAGTAGTCTATGAAATCCCTTAGTATGGAAACCAACACCGGTGACATCGTCTTTAACATTGGTGCAGTTGTTCCCTGAATATTTAGTCTTACCGCTGTCGTCTGGATCACACTCGAAAAAGTGGTTTAAGCTGGAATTAAATCCAAGAAGCCGCAGTTGTCGCATTCGAAAATGTGCGCTTCTTCCTCTCATTTCACGTAAACTCCTTCTCTTTCGCTTAACGTCGATAACAAGCTTGGTGACATTGCAACTTGGATCCCCATTCTTTGAGTTTTAATAGTTACAAATATGTGAAGGTTTTACACTGCTGAAGACTGCGCTTATAAAATCAAATCAATGATGAAACAACCCAGGTTTATTTAAACACAAGGGGCTTACGTAAGTTGTGTTACACGAAGCAGCGTGATTGCGGAGATAATCATGAGTTGTTGGAAATTCGACTTCTTTGTTATTGTATTTTGTCGGTCTCTGATAAAAGTCACCATTGTAAAAAGTATCGCCCTCGCCGGTAAAACCTTGGGAGTACTGCTGAGTATCACATAATGGGATTTGATTTTCTTCCGCGACATTCTGATGGTTAAGTAGACCAACATAACTGTTATACGTCGAGGCCAACGTGAACCAATTGTGAAAGCATCGTCCTCTGAATAACTGTCCTTGACATCCATGAGTTTTTGTAGTGTAGTAGGTGGTAGCTTGAAACATTCACAATTACAATGCAAATACATAATTTATTTCAATTTATCAGGTTAGGTTAGCATTGAGGTAAAAAGGATCACAATAACACAATATCTATCAGTAAAAAGTAGATATAAAAAGACATTTTAATTCAAAAGAAGTTTATGAGGTAAAAGAGCATGAAAAGATCTCAAATGAACCGAATATATTGATTCTACTTGATATTTCATTTTTAGGTAATCATAATCTCGGTTATAATTTGAATGGCAAACAGTTATTTTGTTCTACTTACATTCCCCTACACCCTCTTCATATCTCCTATCGTAAGTTTCGTCTACTCTTGCGAACCAAGGAAAAGATGTCGGATCAGTTATGTCAAAATGTTGACTACAATCGAGATGCCTAAATGATCATAAATAAAACCGAATTTAGTTTAGACGAACAAAGAAAGCATGGTTGATAGTATGCGAAGGCTTATTAATGGACTCACTTGCTCTGACTTCGTGAAGGAATGGCGTCTGATGCACCTGAGAATTGACAAAGTATTATATCTATTGAATTATATTGCATTAC
>JAQIWN010004362.1:0-11361 GCA_034699025.1 Entomobrya cf. arborea Gr-Col-00668 | reverse complement strand
GAAAATTCCGGTTTAGGATTTTTGGATTTGACCTTGGATTTTAGTTTTAGAGAGTATTTAAATTATTTTATAAATTGTGTAGTCTACCAAATGTAAGCCGTAAAATTGGAACAATGAATATGTTAAGATATCTGTGGCTGGGAGGAGTTCTTGGAGTATTCCTCTCAGTGACCTTGCTTCTTCCCTGTACAACTGCCGAAGCTAGTCCGGAACCTGGCAAAGTTACTTTTAAATCAGCACATACAAATTACGAATATGAAGTTGGCAAAGATGCACAAGGTAATAATAATAATCAAAACAATTCAAATTATCCAGAATATTGCAATTCTGACAATGATCATCTTCATGATGATAAATACAATCATCATCCCGACGACAATAATTACAAGAACAACCGACGTAATCCTGAGTATGATAATTCTTACGATCACAATGATAATTCTGACCTATTTGACCATCAAAGACCATTTATGAAACAACCCGAAATTGCAAATGATAATTTTGCAGTGAATATTTTGACAACGACAGCATCGACATCATCGACCTCAACAACTTTCAGACCAAGATTAATTTATCCCGGGTGGACTCCACAAAATTTGACTCAAGAGCCAAAGGATGAAAAGTCCTTCAACAGGATAAAGAGAGAAGACGCCAATCACTATCACAAGAACTATGACGAAAATTATGGTAATGGTAAGGCCAGTTAGTTTAGATGGAGTTGGTTTGCTGATTGAATTGTTGAATAGTTTTGTTGAAAACTAGATTGCATGACTTGTTGACTAGTAAACTTGTAAAGTAATGTATTGTAGCTTCTAATAGTCACTAACTAACCAAGATTTCAAACTAATTATTATATTGATTGATTTCACGCTAGAATCCCTACCCGAAGAATCCCGTAGAATTAGCATCGCAATTCGCCCCGCCGCCGAAGCATCCGAAAATACGGATGTTGTAGTCAAAGTGAAAAAGACGATCATCTCATCCTCTGAGGACGATGATGACACTAATTCCAGATCCAATGAAATCAGCGTTAGTCGTTCACGGAAAAGTGACGAGGATGATTATGAATTGGAACAAAGAAAGAGAGATTGTCGAGGTCTTCCTTGGCCATTTGTCAACGCTTTGAACGCCACCAATTGTCTTGACCTTGAAGATGATGAATTTCAGGCAAGGCTTATCAGCAGAGAGGATACAGATGAGGATGAAGATGATGCAACTCTAGTGCTTCCTAAAAAGAGTAAGAAGAAACGCAGGAAGCCAGCAAGAGGTGGAAATAGAAGAAAGCAGCCAAGAGAAGAAGATTTTGATGAAGATTATCCTGCGGACCCATTCCACAGTCCACTGCCACAAGCTAGAACTTACCATGAATACGCGATGATGTTAAGAGATATGGCTATACCTGAGGATGGGGTTCCCCCGTTTTTGAGAGGACCTACCACTTACCAAGACTTTTATAATAGGCAAAATAGAAATCCTTATGAAGATCAAAGTAGTGTTAGCCACACTGACCATGGATGGGGCTGGTCTACCACCCCTCCACCTAGCACTGGTTGGGGTTGGACTACCACACAAGCAAGCAATGGTTGGGGACAATCTACTACACAAGCACCTAATAATAATCAACGTCAGCCACATGAACTCAAGAATAGTTTTGGACAACCGAGTAACCCCCAACAAGCAGGACAACCTACCAGTTTTGGCCAGCCTAGCAATCCACAACAAAGTCCACAGGGCAAAGGGTTGACTTTCGGTCAGCCAGCACCTCAGCAAGTTCAGCAGCCAGCTCAACAAGCTAGTTTTGGCCAGCCTGCACCTGCCGCACAAAATGTGACTGGAAACCGACAAGGAAAGGCACTGGAATTCGGGCAACCATCCCAGCAACAACTTCAAGTTCCTGCCCCAGTAGTTCAAGCTCCAGCACCTGCTCAGCCTCAACAGCAATTCCAACAACGCGCTGGATATTTGGCACCTGGATACTACGGACAACCTACCCCAAGGCCTTATTATGGTTACTCTGAGACAACCCAGCAACCCAGTAATGGTTGGGGAGAAAGTACCACACAAAGCAGTGGATGGGGATGGTCCACTACTCAAAGTAACGGCTGGGGACAATCAACCACAACCACTCCACCGCCTGACAACAGGTATCCTCAATACCAGCAACAAAATCAGCCTAATCCACAAGTATACCCAATCGTTCAAAATCAAACGGCACCACAACCAGTTCAACAGCAGCAGCCACAACAACAGCAGCAGCCACAACAACAGCAGCAGCCGCAACAACAGCAGCAACAGCCTCCACAATCAAACTCTACTCAAGTTATGGAAATGTACACCAGACTATTGAATTTATACAAGCTTTTAATCAATGACACCTCCAGTCAACAACCACCACAAACCAGTCCACCAGCATACCAGCAACCAAACCCATGGCAGGTTCCCCCACCACAGCAAACATGGCCTGGAAATTTTGGAGCAGACAGGCAATTTGATGGCTTTTACCCCGGTGAAATTCTTCCAGGAATTGCTGATCCAGATCCATACATGTACGATCCCTTAGATCAACCCAAGTTACTTCCAAGACCTATTCCTCCCGTTGGAAGACGAGGTAGAAATAATAGAAGAAGGACCTCTCGTGTTCTGGACTCTGAAGAAAGAGAGCGTGAGCGAGAGCCAAGAGTTCGTTTTATGAATAAGGGATCCACAACCGTTCACGAAATTGACAACAAAGAAACTTTCCTTCCAAGTAGGAGATATTTCAAGAGAAAAATTGACGATGACGAGTATAAAAGTGTGAAAGAAAGTAAGAAGGACAAGAAAGACACAAAGAAGAAGAAGAAAGGATCTGGAAGAAGGAGGTGGGGATCAACTTCCAGGGAAGATGAATACGATGATTATGATGTGGACATGTACTCAGACAGAAGATATAAGCATCCTGACGTCCCCTCATGGTTGAAATATCCTGAAACTTATGACTACCGGCCTCCAGTATATGGACCACCTCCGCCTCCAGAAAGTGGTGGTGGTTGGGGTAATCCGACACCACCTCCTCCACAAAGTGGATGGACACAGCCAACTCAACAGCCAGGATGGGGATGGGAAAGTACGACTACACAAGCGCCTGGTTGGGGCTGGGACACCACAACTACCACACAGTCTCCTGGATGGGGTTGGGATACTACGACAACCACACAGGCCCCTGGATGGGGATGGAATGAACCGTCAACTACTACTACCACCACAACAACAACAACGCAAGCACCTCCACCAGAACAAGAAAATCAAGGGCAGCAGGTGGAGTATGTAAATTTAACAGAGTCAGGTCCACAACCCGGTCAGCAATGGAACCCACCACAAGATAGACAAGCTTATCTTCAACAACAGTTCCAACAGTTGCAGCAACAAATCCTGCAACAACTTGCAGCTACTGGACAACTTCCACCACAATACCAACAGCAAATGCAGCAGCAGCAACAACAACAGCAACAACAGCCTGCTCAACAACAACCCACCTTTGGAACACAAGGACAAGGACAGTTTGTTGCACAGCCTGTTCAACAGCCATCTCCAATTCCTCAACAAATTCAGCAGCAACCACCATCAGCTCAAGTGCCAACAGCAACTACTGCTGCTTTGGAACCAGTGATTACTGATATTGGAAGAAATGATCCCATTCCCACAGACCCAACTCCAGCCTTTCGGGATCAGCCTCCTAATGTCCAAAATTCCAGGGTACCTAATGCTAGACAACTTTTCAACGGGGAGGAAGTTGGAAGGTCCATTGTGGAAACCGTGACCTCCACCTCGGTGTCTGAGTCTTCTGCTCCTGAAGGGGCTCAAGTGACAGGCGGAGATTCGAAAGCTGACAATCCAGCATCAGCGGTCCGAGTTCAACCTGGACAAGTACAACAGGTGAGTGCCAGTAACAACTCTACGTCACCTGTCACTTCCGGTACGGGTCAGAACGTTTATTATCCTCCCGGTGGTAGTACCCCTGCTGCACGGCAACTGCGGTACTCAGTATCATCGAAACCGGGGGAAGCAGGGGCAGTGGGGTCAGCAGCCATACAAGCAAGGATGCCTCCCTCTTGGGGAAGTTGGGGTGGAAGCTACTCCCCGACCTACAGCAAAGTTCAAAACGCTCAGCAGCCATACAGAATACTGAAGCGGATTAATGAAGAAGGAGAGGCGGAACCACGTGCAATGGGGCTTATTGAGACAAGCCTTGCAGATGCCAAAAAATTAGACGCGTTAGAAAATGAAGAAAATAGGCCGAGTTTAGTCAGGAGGGTTGTCGACTGACTAGTTATTTTTCTTGTAGGTTTTACTATAATGGTTTTGGGAGTTATTTTAGCTTATTATATTTTCAATAGGGTTAAAAGGGCAGACAATTTAGGTAGTATGTCTGGGGGTGAAGGAGTTCAAGATTCTGGTGGACGGGTGTGTGAAGGTGGCGCTCAAATGGAGATTGGTCATCCCAACGAAATTAGGGATTTACGCAACCGATATCAGTATCGCTAGAGTTAGAGAATTTTAGAGACTGTCTTTGTATTTTCATAATAGATTAGAAGGGTTATAATTATAATATAATTATTTGTTTCATTTCAGGCAAGGTAAATCTTTTATGCAAAATAGTTCTTATGTGTCGAGGTTGCATGTGTTCAAGATTTTAAATTAAACAATTTAAGGTTTAGGGTCGGGGAAAAAATCATATTTCAGGTTTAGGGAACTCTTTGGGAATCGGGGATTTCAGGTTGATGGGTTAATTCTTATTTCTTTGTACATTTTTAATTTTTTTTTTCAAAAGTATTCCGGGAAGGTTCACACTTGTTAGGGGTTATATATTTTAATATTAATTCTAAGTCTTCGTTTATCACTAAATGAAATGTTGATCATTTTTGTATAGACGTTTTTAATGTAATAATAGATTCCTTCAACTTGCAATTCATTTCCGGTTATGGGGCATTGTTAAAAAATGATGTCATTCTGTTTTAATCCACTGTTTGGTTTTTGTTATTTCCTACCATTGTTTTGTATGTATAGAACTTTTTATTAGGAAGTCGAGGTTTTCTTAACTTTGTATTACACAGAAAAAAAATCCAATGAAAAAATAAAATATGGTTCATGGTTATTGGGTTTGCAAACAAAATTCAATTAAACTTTTGCGGTATGTTTTTAATGAATTTATTACGCAGAGTTATTTTAATTCTGTGCTGAGAACGATAGACTGGAAGTGTCATTAGTAATTAATTATGTCATTCATTGCATTAGGCTTGAAGAATGAATGAGAAAGCACAAAGCATTTCAGATTTTCTTTGTCCATCATATAAAATGACTTCCGAACATCCCTCATCGCGGCCTATACCATATATGTACGCGTCGCTCTGAACTTTGAAGCGACCAATGGCAATAACGAATATACTTTTTAAAGAGTCAAATTCTAATTGTTAGCTCAATTCTTTCAATAAAATTGTGATGAAGCAAAGTTGAGGGCTGAGGAGCTGCTGTACCTTTAGGTACCTGTGCTACTTGTACACACTCACATTACAAAAAATGCAATACGCTTGTACAAACAGTACATGTGACATGTGAATTTGGTTGTCTTCAAGAAATCTGGCATGGCATATCCTGTGTTTGTTGCACTTAGCACTAAAAATCATAACTTTATGACCACTTCCACCCACCCCCACTACTGAGCTAACATAAAAAGATCTACAAAAACACAAACATGTGGGTATTATCACAAAAAATGTGCAGCTGAAGCTGAATACCAAAAAGTTTGGTATCAATTTTTGCAGTTTGTGCATTTATCGTATTGTTAAAATGCAAAAAAATTAAAAGTTAATACAAATTTGTGCATGATCAAATCAATAATTGTGTAGCAGGCAATTCAGTTGAGTGAGAATGGAATGTATAATTTATGAGGTCGATGAATCGGAAACGCCTGAAAATATGGAACTTGATTGATTGTGTGGAATTATGTTCAGACAAAGTTAGATAATTTGGAAGTGTCAGGCTCAGACGGAAGTCTAAGAAAAAATCCGAGAGGTTTTGACTGAACGTTAATACTGGAGTTAAAGTAGTATATTTAATCAATCAAAATGATGGAAAGTTACGGTGGTGTTGGCAGACCAGTCAGAGAATATAGTGTGAGTCTTGGCGGTAGTAGTGGCGATTCGGAAACTAATTTGCGACCAGCGAGTCCCGGTTCCGAATCGCTTCCCCTGAGATTTGCCAATGGCGGTGGTAGGTTTGTCACGATAAAAAGGCAAAAAGCTGTGATAACTACTTTGGCATTCACTGCACTTGTAATAGTGAGCACAGTGTTTGGTACACTGTATTTTAACAGTGGAAATGGAAATGAGCTTGTTAAAAAATCAGGTATTTATATAACTAATCCATTTTATTTTATCTTTATAGTACGTGTGTGTCATAAAAAGTTGAATGCTAATTAAGTTTACTAATGTTTAAAGCCTTATCATCTGCCGACCATGATATTTTTGTACGAGATCTAGAGGATGATCACAGTGAAATGCTTGGTGACATGCCAGGTTCCGATAGTGCTCCACAGACAACAAACACATCTACTAATTCGAAGAAGGTATACATAAGCATTTAATAGAAATACTACGTGTAATGTAATTATCATGTACATAACTGCAATTATTTCTAAAATGCTTAGAGCAAGAAACGAACCAGGGTTCAGCACGGCCCAAGACCATTGCCGCCAGACGCACAGGATAAAGATGCGTTTTCACTTTTATATCAAATGAAATTGGTTCATGGAAGTCATCATTCTTTCATCAAGTATCTGGAATGTGAAGATAGTGATTTGGATGGAAAGAAATTTTTCAAAGGATGGAAGGCAATCCTACCAGTTAACTTAACTGCAGCTGGTCTTAATGAAGACCAGCAAAAAGTATTTTATGGATTTGGTAAGAAAACAAACGACTATAAAATTGATGAACAATGAAACATTATGACAAATAAAATATTTATGTATTCTTTACGATGTAATTTTAATATTAAATCTCTTTGGGTCGAATCAGGTTCCAAACGGAACGAAGCCAGGCGAAGGGCGGCTCAACTTGCTCTAACTACCTTGTATCCTGGTAAATTGGAATATTCAGGAGGAGACGATCCCAGTGAAATCAGTAAGTATTGTGTTCAGGAGCCGACTGAAGCTCAGACGCAAGAAATATCAGGATCCAGTACAAGTATAAGTACAGCAAATTCAACTACAGTTAATCCCCCGCTAGCCGCAGCCTAACACTAATGAAATTAAATACAGAAGCGACCACTCCGAGGGTTGAAATTAAAAATAAGATTGATTTTTGATTTCACAATTTCTACGCACTTTTGTATCTATCAAATTACGAAAGCTATTTCGGAAATGTACTTAATGTATCAGTATCCGTCATCAGTAATTTCCTAATTGTGTTTACGAATAAGGACGAGTATTCATTCACAAATTGGAACCGAAAGTAAATCGGTCAATGCTGAAATTAAAAGTCTAGTCTTAGTACTTTGCTTGTGTACATTTTAAGCATTTTTTTCACTTATAGTTTCCAGTCAGTGTACAGTGAATGCAGCTTTTATATCGATAATTGAATATCATATCATATCTCTACTAATTTATAGGAACTAGAGTTGTGAACTAAAGTTGTTTATGTTGGTTTTTTATATTTATAGTTTAATAGCTTTTGTTAATGACCAACAGTTATGTTTGGTGTTCGCAATTTTCCACTGATCAAGTTTTTGCGGTTCTCATTTAATTAGAAGTAAATTGACGTGTTAATAAAAAAAATTAAACCAAACGTACTATTTATTTTTCATTTGTAATAGTTACATTCATGCCTGATGTCATAGTCATCATCATAACTCATGAGCCCTGAAACCTGTTTGCTTGTAGTAGTAGTAATTTGTAAAATCGATTGGTCTTGCATTGCACCACTCTTCTTCTTGGGTAAAAATAATTATTCCAGTTACATTTCTTGGTTGTCCATGAATCTACAATTACGACGAAATTGTCATCCAACAGTGACAGTATTTTCTAGGTGCCCATTAATTATAGCATAATAATATTGTCATGTGCTAGTACCACTGCACGACGACGGACAAGTCAATTAAAATTGTCTCTTAATTTCTGAGCCGGTCTGCAAACATTAAAGTACAAAACAAGCCAAGGAATGGAGGATGATAACACAGATGAATTGTGCATTGGGAATATTGACTTTTATTAGGTTAAATAACTAGCAATTCTTTAATTTTTTTGTTAACTTGTAAACATTTTTTAAATACTGGCTACTACATTGATGTCTGCTCGCCGTTCAAGCCAGTTAGCTTTATCAGTTGTCACACAATTAGTGATTTCAGTTCAGCTTCAGCCCAGCCATCTGGGATCAGATCGGACTGGTCTATGGCCTGCTTTGGCTGAACAAAGGCAAAGCTGTTCTTGTGTATATATGCAATGCATTGCTTGCTGACTTGATATGTTTATGTTAGGATTTTTATGGAGCGATAAACACAACCGCCAAACCTCTGGGCTCTATCTCTTCATTTTGTCGAATCTGTTTTTTTCTCGCTATTTTGTATCTTCTCTGATAATACAAACTATACAAATCTGTGCTGATTGTAATTTTGAAAACAAGCCATTTATGAAATTGATTAAATCACATCTAATGTTAGTAGTTAACATTTAGTTAGTGACTGGAAAAACATCATGCCAAAGAAAAAGGTAACGAAAAAGGCCACCACAAAGACTGGTTTGAGCCGGGGCAGAGTTCATAAGAATAATGTCCAGGAGGATGGAGGATCCGCCAGTGAAACTGATGACAACTCTTCAGAACCAACGCCATCAGTTTCCACAAAGGATTCCAAGGACGTAGAAAGTGATAGGTCGCAGTCACCACCACCACCAGTTAAGTCTAAAAAGGGCACTGCCGCCGGGGGATTAAGTCATCAAGAGTTCATTGGGGATGGAGATACGAAGGGCTGGAAATCTTGGGAGGATCTACCTGACCTTATAGAGGATTTGAAAGTGGAAAAGGGGAATTTAGATGGAACTATCAAATATATAACCAAACTGCCGAGGCATCGAAAGTTTGAGTTAGATGGTACGTTGCCAATTTAAGTTTCTCAGGCGTCGCCTATTCCAGTGCTGCATTTGCAATTTTGCATTCATTGATTATCACGAAAGGCTTATCAGCTTATTGAATGGTGTACCTTTTGTATATTTTTTGTAGCACGTAAAGCCCTATTTCACAAGTATTTCGAACTTGAGGAACTGAAATCGACGTGTCACACCTCTCTGAAACTAATGCGAAATCTTCATCCATCCTTGCACAATGGCAAAGTATCTGATGCCATCAGAGCAGTAAGTTTACAAAGTTATTTACTGACATGTATTTGTATCGACTGAATGTTTCAAGCGTTCATGGATTTTTATGTTTGTTATTTTTTTAGCTTGGAGTTCCACGCAGTTTTGGAGAATTAGTTTTAAAGTTAATGAGCTTGCCACAGCCCAGTAACTTGCCTCCCGCGATTAACATAGAAGCTCCTATTCTGGAGGAATCGGAGGAAGAAATGGAAATAGAGTCGGCAGGGATTCCTTTTGCGGGTAGCAGTCGAAACTTCCCAAGTCCAGCAAAAATGGTAATGTTTACTCAAGAATAAAATCAAGTCTTGATTTGGCTCGCAAAACTTCAATTTGACAACAATTGACTGATTATTACATATCATATCGTTGTAATCTTTAACGCTTCAGGCCAAATATGCCACACCAAAGAATCAAAGAATCTTTGAGTTTGGAATTGGATCACACAGCAAAGGACTGTCTACCAATAAGGCTCCCCGTCTCGCAAAGCCAGGTGAAGTCATGTTTTCACAAAGTGGATCTCCAATTATGCAACGTAGAGTAGTGGGTAATAAAACTGCATCAACGCTTGAACGAGTGGAAGTTCTTCAGCCAGATGGCACAGTAAGTTTTATGGAAACATTATTCTGCATGGCAAAGTCAAAACTTTTAACAGTTAAATTATAACCTTACAATTTTGTTTGTGATTTTAGAAAATGGAAGTTGAGATGGTGTACCTAGGTGCTCCTGATGCTGGCAAAATCCGTGGATTTAAAGAGTTTGCGAAAGACGTTCGAGGCATCGCTGCTAGTAGGGCAACAAGCGTTCGACAGAATCGCGTTCAAGCACCTAGAATTAATGTAGGATCACAGTCCGCTGTGTCTAATGCAAAGAAACCAGGATGGCGATAATTTTTAGCTTTGAATTTTTGGGATTGTAAGTTGTATCAACGCATCTTCCTTGTATCATGAATTGTAATGAAAGTAATGATCGTGATTATTGATAAGTGTTTTTAAACTTAAGTTATTTGAAATTAACGGTTAGTACTTACAGTTAAAGAAAGTAACCTGTTGTATTCTCTTTGTGCACATGTGATCTATGTATATGTTTTTAAAAACTTGTATGATACACTTTATAATTGTATTTATTTACTCTTTTGCAATATTTAACGTTCGTATTTTCAGTTAAATCGTAAGTTTCAAATCTGTGGTCGTACCTTAATCCAAAATGTAAAATAACGCTAGTGCCAACAACAGCTTTAGAAAATGAAAGTCCGATTAAATTTCCTGCTCTTGTATAAAACAGTAATTAATAATTTTAAAAATAAATCCAGCTCATTGGTACTATTTTTATTCACGATAATTTACTCACAGTGTGATTAAGGCATGTCATTGCATTGATTGATGGTAATTGGTAAGATAATTTACTGCGTCTTCTCTCCAATTAGAAGTAAACTGACATCATTATCACATGAGATTGTTAAAGATTGATTGAGATCATAATCATTAATTTGCATTTGACGACTACTTTTTAATTTTTGATAGTTTTATAAGTACATTTAATTTAAATTCATGTTTTTCTTGTCCTTCATGATTTTTGAGGACGTTCTTGTTCTTTTGCTTGGATTTATGCCAAGTACGTACAAAGCATGATTTAAGTTATATGTTGAAACTTGGAGCCATCGAGCAAATTCAAATGCGGCTTACGCATCATTTCTCAGGTGAAAAATGCCTATGCATTCCTTGTTACACTTGAACACCAAATGAAAACTTATATTGCGCCTAAGATTTCGTGTAGCCTGCTGTCTTTGTGATTTTCAAAGATTGCATTTTGTTTTCAGCAGTAAATTAATCAAAATTGTTTCATCTCAATTGGCTGTTGACGAGCAAGTGTAGTTTTGAATGCTTGTCACAAGTTTTTGCAACAATTAAGTTGATGACATGAGATGACATCGTAGTTTAATTTTAGCTCTTCCATTTCATTCAAAGGTGTCGGAATTTATTATA
>JAQIWN010004361.1:0-11361 GCA_034699025.1 Entomobrya cf. arborea Gr-Col-00668 | reverse complement strand
CAGCATATCATGGAGACTTATGGATATGGCTTTGTATTTTCCTTAACTGGATACATTGGGGTCCAAATCGTACTTCAACTTGTTCGGACTGGAGGGGCATTTGCTGCTGTGACAGTTACAACTTGTAGAAAAGCCATATCAATTATACTTTCTTTTATGATATTTTCAAAACCTTTTACATTCCATTATGTATATTCAGGAATGCTAGTTGTATTTGGTATTTATCTTAATTTGTATTCAAAACAAAATCCTAACTTTTCGATTATTCAATGGATTCAGTCGAAAGTGTCGCAACATCAAGTTACATACAAAAAGTTTATCCAAGACGTTTAGTATTAATATTTCGGCATTTTTATTGGATCACGGACAAACGTATTTTTAGGTTTTGTAAAATCATTTTTTATGAAGGGATTATTAGGGAATGCCGGGTTTAGCGACCAGGAATAATCATAGAATATCTATTTATTCCTGGGTTAAGCAGCCAAGTCAAGTATCTTGTGATGTGATATAGCATTTGGGTCCGTGCTTTCTACTTATTTTCTTTCAAAAGTATTTTGTGTAACTTTATTTGTAAAAAAATATTTATTAATTTTTTACCTGTAAATATGTATACTATTTTGAATTGTATGATAACTGTATTATATTTATGGCATTCGATTTAATTTTTTTGTACCGTTGCGTGCGCATTGAAATTTGTTCGTCAAAGGAGAAAAGACAAAAAATAAATAAAGGTGCTTTATCGTAAATCAAAGTTTCTTAATTGATAGATTTACATTTCAATAATTTAACCATTTGCATTTTTCCATCTATCATGCACACGTGTGTAGAAATCTGTGTAAACATAATTTTGGTTCGTGTGCCAAAAGACAAAGAACTCGAAAATTTGACCATTCTGTTGTTGTGTTGAAATCAAGATGCGAAATGAACGACATCGATAAAAAAAACATCCTACACAAAATGAGTAGAGAAAGCAAATTGAGCTAAATATAGATTTTGCGAATCGAGAAGGCTCACACGATGAGCATTGGATATCCGATTCGTGGAATATATTGCTGTTTGTACGAAAAATGGATGCTTGCAAAACGTATTGCTTTTACCCATTAAGTTTAATTTCCACTGGCTATATATCATCAACGATACATGCCTATTTCCAAAACAAACAATTTTACTAAACTAAACTCTATCGTATCGTGCACCTGTACGTCGTAGAAAGTTGCAACATGAAAAGCTATATTGTGTATAGCACTTGATGTTCCTTCCGTTCTTTTCACCAGGTTGTACTATCAGTTTGTGAGGGGAGCTCCGTTCATAAGGGTCATCATATTATTAAGAAGAGATTTTTTTAGATTGTAATCAGAATTTTCTCACAAACACTTTTCCATTTTAGTCCAATGAATTGTGGTCAGCGTTTAAAATATTTTGTGACCGTACAAAGTTTTGTAACGATTTCACTTCACTAATTTTCCACTTTATCAATCGTTTATAATTGCATACAAAAAAGTTTTAATTCATAATGGGTCAAACTTCACCTTCATGTTCAGCTCCTCCTCCACCGGTACCACCGGGTGTGGAGTGTGGACTACAATCAACTTGCAGGAATATTCAGAGCGTAAATATAGCAATTCATTTCATAATAAGTCACCTTTGGGGTACACGTTTTTATAAAAAATGCTTGTGAATTTTTTAAATTTCAGTGTGGATACAGACAACAATGGAGAAATCGATGCAAATGAATTAGTCTCAGCGTTGTCAAACGGCACATGGATGCCCTTCAATCTTCAAACTGTAAAGCTCATGATAAGTAAGCTTAATTCAAATTAATGGAAATTCCAGCAACTAGAATATGAGTTACATAAGTTTAAAAAATCTTTCATAGAAATGTTCGATCGCCGTGACTCAGGAACTATCAGACTGGAAGAGTTTGGAGCACTGTGGAAATACGTGCAGGTAAAAAGACAGCATTGGGCGATTTAAATGAATTGACAAGTAGTTTTTGGATTTGTTTTAGTAATAACTTATTGAGAACTCATATATAATTAAATATTTATCGATTTTTTTTTTCTCGCAAAACTACAGGACTGGCAAGTGTGTTTCCAAACGTATGACAGAGACAACTCTGGATTCATAGATTCCAATGAGCTTCACACGGCTTTGACAGCATTTGGATTTCGCCTAAGCCCCAATATTGCTCAATTAATGGTACATAGATTTGATCGACAAAATCATGGCACCCTTGCTTTCGATGACTTTATCCAGTGTTGCGTTATGCTTTGTGTAAGCATTTTTAGCATTTAAATATGAAATAGTCATTAATTGTAATTTTATACATGCATGCACCATACTGCAAGTTAATAGTACTTATGCATTTCTCATTGAACTATTTTTTCAGAATCTAACTGAAGCATTTAAACAAGTTGATGAAGATCGTGATGGAGTTATAACAATCCAATATGAACACTTCCTTTACTTATTCTTAAATCTTTTAGTAAATTGACATTTCCCGTAAAATAAACGTATTTTTATACCTTAATTCTCAAATTATGCGTTACAAAATTACTGTGTATTTTTTATTACACGCATGTTTGCATATTAATTAAATTCATACACACTTTAGTTCCAAACCAAACATCATTAACAGAAGAACGGAGTATGAAGCTGGTAAAAAATAACTAAATTACGTCTTCACATACACCTTCGCTACATGACGCAATGACGTCATTACTTTTAAAATCAACGTGGCATTTGGTGATGATGACGCAATAAAATGTCAAAAACAAACTATTGCGTCAGTTTTTTCATACACAATGCACTACATACTATGTTACTTTACGTTACAACTACAACTAGAATGCATGCATCATCGTTGTACACAGTGCACACGTATGTTTGAGTTAAAGTCTCTATTTGATGAGTTGTCGTTTTTGTAGTTGTAAACTTGTAAACATAGCATCATGGCCATAAAAGAGAAAAATAGCTTTATTTAAGCTTATCAAATCATTAAACAAAGTTAAGATAACGTATCGTGTATCATCGACTCTAAAAACACACTGCTGCGTCAATAGAAGACAGATCAGATTCAGCAGAGATATTTTTCTTTGAGAGACATTTCAAATGGGGAGCATTGAGACACTACATCTCTGAGAAATAGATTCTGGTCCGAAATTGGATGCTGTGTAATTCTGTGAATTTCATATGAAAAATGCGAAGATGAGTAATCCTCCTCACACACGGTCACACGATCAATAGCTTTTTTGCTGGGCTCATTGGTTTTTGTTATAATTCATAAAAAAAATGGTATAAATGTAAAATTGCCAATTTGGCCAGTGCCAATGATTTGTTCAAAGTAAGCTAAAGAGTCTGAGTCTGCTGGATTGATTTAAAAGTTAGGACACTTTGCAAATTGGAATCTTGAAGCTAGACTGGTATTAGTACTGATTACTGATACTGATGCTGATTCATCTATTTGTTTCAGAAAACCGAAAGACCTTCAACCTTATCATAGCTACATTTTTACATTTTATAGTAACTTGAAATTCTGCTTTGAATGTATACTTGAATGTAGAGTTTTCACACATTCACTACAACACTATCTTGCCAACGAATCTTCCCTCAAACTTCGACTAAAAAACACGGTGGACAGTGAATGTGCTTCATTTATCTAGCTTTGCTTGCGTGTTGCGCTGTGTGATTTATGGATATGGTCGGTCAGACTGACTCTGACTACTTAGCCATCACATAGATTGAATTTCAACTTTCAGACAGACAACGCAACAGCTGAATCACTTGCGTTGCTTCATTTCATTGCCTTTCAAGTTCACTTACATTCCTTGTCTTTCGTACTACTGGGTACTGGGTAGTACTCTTGAACGTATTTGATTTTTTAATTTTTTGTCTTCTTCATGCACTGCACGACGCACACACCTTAGCCATTCAACAAAACATCAATTTAGTGACAGTGTTCAGCACATCAGAGTGGTCTAGAGATTTTTCATTTGGAAGTTTGTCATCTATCATCTATCCATTCACGTCGTATTGATCAAATTAGGCTATCAAGCAAACTAGTGACTAATATAGTATTGGAGTGCGTGAGTGTACGTGATAGTTTGAAAGTTTGAATTATTCCGGATTCGGTAAGGTAAGAAACGTAGATGGGAGTATTCTTTATTCTTTAATTTGTATGTAAGTATGATTAGCAGCGCTGTGAGTATATCTTTAATAGAATTTTTTGTTAATAATAGCAGTAAGCCAAGTAGCGTTCACGTTTTAGCGCTTAAATCGGACGAAAATGGCTTATTACAACGCTCCACCTCCAGCAGTACCCGACCGGAACTTCCTGTATTCTGTATTCCAGAGGTAGGAATTTGGAGATTTTCTATATACATTTTTAGATTTCTGTTTTTAATTTAATAACTGACCAGAAGAGACTCAGGCCCAGAGTTTAACCTGTATGTTTAATAATTTCAGAGTTGACAGTGATCGCAGTGGATCCATCAATGCCAATGAGTTGCAATCCGCACTTTCAAATGGAACTTGGACTCCTTTCAACCCAGAGACGGTTAGAATGATGATCGGTATGTTTCGCATTGCACAGTGTTTTTTAGGCGGCGTATTTGTGTAAATGCACATGGGCGTCTTCGGTTTTACGACAATTTTTTATTACATCTATGTTGTAGGAATGTTCGATAAAGACAATTCCGGTACAATCAATTTTGATGAATTTGGAGCATTATGGAAATATGTAACTGATTGGCAACAATGTTTCAAGGTATGTAATTTACTCGGCTAAGATTCATGTTTATTATAGTTTGCAATTTGCAAATACGCTTATCTTAATATAATGCTTTAATTCTTATAAAACTTGTAGTCTTTTGATCAAGACAACTCTGGTAGCATCGATCGTAATGAGCTCCAGAATGCACTTCAGACATTCGGATACCGACTAGCCCCTCCAACTATTGACATGATGCTCAAAAAATTTGATCGCCAAGGAAGAGGAACCATTGCTTTTGATGATTTTATTCAGTGCTGCGTCACTTTGCACGTAAGTATACTATCTTCGAAGACTGGTTTGACTGTGTGCCCCAGAAAATACTTGGATGTCATTCAGGTGCATAATGTGAATGTAGTGTAGTACTTTTAACTTTTTATTGGATTTCAGACCCTAACGGCATCTTTCAGGCAGCATGACACGGACATGGATGGTATCATTCAGATTCACTACGAGACCTTTCTTCAAATGGTTTTAGGGCTGAAGATGTAAATCTTCCATTTACTTATTTTTGTTTGTCTATTGTTCCTTATCATGTTCAACATGTAGTCATGATTAAATTTACAACTACATGGAGTTCCTCAAAAATACATTTTATCATAGTTCATTGTTATTATTGTTATGTGATTATAGGCGAAATATATGTTGAGTCATATAAGCAATGCATTGCAAGAGACAGAAATACCAGGGGTTTGTAAACAGCATTCCGAATCTTCCAATTTCAACATTGTGGTGTAATTGAATGGGACCTAAATTATTAAGTTAAGTTGGCTTAAATTAGAATTGAATTGACTTATACTGTCATCCAGTGTAAAATCAGTTAGGTAACAAATATGGTGCAAAAGTAATAAGTAATCAAATAATTATTACGAAGTATGCAGTAACACTAGCATTTTTTAATCGTGGATATGTACAACTGGTACTGACTAATTGTCTGTGTAAAATAGAACAAAATCAGTTAATTCAGATCATGTAGCTTTTAGAATAGAATGATGAAGATGAATTAAATTGCTCATGCTCTTTGCGTGGGCGTATTATAAGAAGGCTAATTGCTTTAATAATATTTCAGCAATGTAATTAATTCGCCAATTTATTGTAATTTATTGACTACAATATTTTTTATTTTTCCTACAATTAAATCGAAAAAATAAATACTGTTATAACAAAGATAAATTAATGATTTATTGTCATTTTTGTCATCTTAACATCATATCAGTTCGCTTATATTGAGTATCATGCATATTTATCTAGAAGATTTCTGTAGAGTTCATCGATTTCACTACAAACAATTTTATGAAAAGAACATTTTTTGTTAAAAATTTCGATAGCTTTTTTATAGCTTAGTTGTACATGTAGATGGGACTAGATGATATTCACGAAAAGCGAGGTAGAAAGACAGTAATGCTTTAATTATTGCACATTAAATCAACTCCAGTAGCATTGCGGTATTTCCTGCATACCACAAATTTTGACCTTTGAACAGTCTGGATGGTAGCTCAAATACTGCGGAGAGATTCCTTCCTTTCACTTTTTATCTATCGTACAGTGTGCTGTAAAAAAATATGAAATGAGAAAATACATTAGGTTTAAATCCTCATTTACAAAATATTATTCCCAAGCTGTGCAAGAAAGCTGAAAATATACATTGGTAAATTGGTATTAAGCATTTATGTTGAGCGAAGACATCTCTAAATTTTGATACATAAATATTCATCAGTAATGATAATTATATACATATTTACATTAAATGAGTATTTTATGCACACGAACATCACACTTCAAACGAATAACAATGTACACAATAGCAAAGGCGACACTGACTGACGCATTAGTAAATTGAATTAAGCAAGCAAAGTGCTTCAAAATATCTTTGTTGTGAATTGGTATACAGAATTGGCTAGAACTGCTAAAAATATAAACTCGAAGAGTAAGGTGCTTTTATTGTTTATGGATTAAAAGAAGAAATGTGTTGGGGCCTGGGTAATCTCGAGAAATGAACAAAAATCAACATAAACTAGAAAAGGTAAAAAACTAAAAAACGTTGAAAATTAGTTACACAGAAAAATTTCACTCAAATTAGTCACAAAAAGGAATTGAAAATTGAACTACATATTTATAAACAGTAAATATCTTAACATGTTTCCACTGACCTATTCACACTGGACTTGGACGTTGATGCCTTCCTTAAATATTTACTTGAAGAAATATTTCATTTTTTGTCCATAAGATAGACTTTGGACATTGATTGGGTGGGGGGTATAAATCAACAAAGATAATTATAAGAACCTCAATAATGATATTTTTTGAAAACGGGAGATTATTGCTTGGCTTGCAAAATAGATTTTTCACGAAGCGTGGGGTGGTAGTCGCGGGAATGTACTATACTGGGACTTGGTAACCTGGGTGGATGGAGGCTCTGTCTAACATTAAACCTCCTTCCGGCGATGTCGATTTGGTATAAGGCGTCACGGCTCATGACGTAATCTGCCGTTACGGGGAGCAGGTCGCCAGTTTTCATATCCTTATTCACGATAAAGCCTAATGCCACCATTCTCTCTAGAGTGAAGGCATATCTAGGAAATTATACAGGGGAGCATTTCTCAAAGACAAGCTTAAAAAATACAATGAACATAAAATTTATGGTTTCATTTGTAGATGTTTTACTTACCCTCCAGATGTAGTTGAACCGATGTAAACTCCATTCCTAAAAATGGGCTCACCACCCCAAACCCATACATCATTCTCAGCGTCATGATCATCATCCAGAGTAAAATGGACTAGACGCCTATAAACCCCCTTTTCATGTTGGGTCTGAAGTGCTTGCTTGCCAATAAAATTGGGTTTGTCCAATTTCACTCGGTGATTACGCCCTGTTAAATCAAATAGTTAAATGTTAATCGCTCAATCATCATTTAAAATGGTATTTATAATTGGGAGTAAAGTAATAACCTATTTCTAAAGGAGTTGTAATGCCATCCATTTCTTCGCCCCAAAATGGAATAAACTTTTCAAGCCGAAGGAACCTCAAAGTCAGGTACCCAGCGTTCCTTATTCCATAATCTTTACCTATCTTCATTAACTCATCGTATAAGTGTACAGCGTATTCTGATGGAATATACAGAGAATATCCAGCTTCTCCGGAATTGGTTACTGAAAGTACCATCACTTCAGGTGCATGACCAAGACTCATAGTCTAGAGAAAAATATCAATAATCATTAGCAATTCATTACGAACAAAGTAATTCGATTAACGAGGATTTTTAATTTTTTAAGAATGTTCATTGTACTTTATAAGTGAACGGATGCATCTTAACATCTGCCTGACCCTCAGTTAGTTGAGAAAGCAGCTCCCTAGATTTAGGGCCAATTATCAGTAAAACAGTATACATCGAAGTTACATCACTTATCTGTACTGAATTATCTGATGGCGTATGTCGGTTCATCCATTCTGCTATCCTTGTTTGCTGTTTAGTTGGAGCAACCATAAAGAAGCTACAAAAACAACGTAAATCAATTAATATTCAAACTTGAGCCTAATTAGCAAATCTAAGTACCTAATTAAAATATAAAGTACGAAAATATATTCACCAATTAGACGACTGTCGAACCAACATGCATTCGTTTTCGTAACCACCTCTTTCATTTTGCATCCCGGTTGGGCTGATATGTCCTTCAGGTATGTCAACATCATTTGAACAGAGTTTTTGAAGATATTCCACAGCTTCATCACTCGCAGACTAAAATAATATCAGGTAAAGATGAATAAACTTGACATTCATTTTTTTGTGATCAAAGGAAGTTCAAATGTGTACCTTGATTTGAAATTTGGTGAAAGACGACATATCAATTACAGCAACTCCCTCACGGCAAGCTTTGTACTCTTCTTTGAGACTGTCAAAAAATAGTGGCTTCCAATAAGTTCCCTTCGGCATTTGAGGTTTTGGGTCACCAACTATATTAAGAAAATGATATTCAGCTCAGCGCAAGAGGATCATTTTACAACTTGTTCATATGCATATTCATATATGGACATATTCTAATGATGAACTTACGTTTGTAATCATTGTCAAAATAGAGTGGGCGTTCGAAGCACATTCGCGTTCCAAACACGGCGCCTTGAGCTTCTAAAGTGGAATACAAAGGTGAGCATCTAATTTTTCTTGCCAAATGATATTCGGACTGCAGTGGATATAAAATGGAGTACTGTCTGCCAACTGTCTCTTTGACCCGATCGTAGAGAAATCTCCTGTTAAAGCCAAATCACATTATGCAATTAGATTAGTACTTTAGTTTCTAAAAACGATTTTACAATAAACTGTACTGCATTTTGGAATTACCTGTTATTGTGCACATCCAAAAACCGTCTTACATCAAAATCTAGCAAAGGAATATCTGGTTCCCCTTCAATTATCCAATGTGCTAAAGAATGACCGATACCTCCAGCTCCCTGTAACGAATTACCGTTCATACCAGCAGCTACGAAGTAATTATCTATTTCGGGAGTTTCTCCCAATATCCATTTTCCATCTGGAGTGAAATTATCAGGAGCATTTAGCAGTGAATGTAACTGGCAATCTTTCAGCTTTGGCATGCGGCGCAAACAATTGTCCAGTCTATAACCCAAAAAAAAAAATACGTGAGTTGGTGCAGAAATTATGAAGTTTAATTTTTTTACAGCCCTAACGAAACTTACAAAGGGGCAAAGTGATCCCAGTCAGGTTGAAGATACTGCCTCCAATCCTCAGGAACACCGTTTGTAAAAATTGGTTTCGCCGTTTTTTCAAACCCACCCATTAAAAATGAATTATCATTCATTTTGCGCACATAAATGTGAGCATCGTAATCTCTTATTGTTGGCAGCACTTTAGGCAAATTCTCGTCTACAGGGAAAGTTTGCAAATACATGTGTTCGGCAGCATGTACAGGAATTCGAACTCTCGGAACTGATCGTTGACCAAGATCCCATGCCCACTGTACAACAAAAACGGATTTTTAATTGTTTTCCCCAAAAATGAGTATGTCAATACGCGTAACTTCACAGTAATCAAATTACCATTCCTGAACAATTTACGAAATACTGGCATTTAATAGTGCCCAGTGAAGTGTCCACCGCAGCAACCCTTCCATTATGTGTGATTAAATTATTGTAACGGCAGTCTTTTATGTACTTCGCCCCACCAGCTGCAGATAATTTAGCCAATGTATCACAGACTAAGGCAGGGTCTGCTACTGCATCCTTCTCAACAAAAACCCCACCTTGAAGGTCGGCAGTGTACAAAAGGGGATGATATTCGGACAGTTCATTCGGACCCAACAGCTAAAAAATCATCACACAACATATTTAATTACACCGAACCAATTTAACTTCAGACCACCCTAATTTTCGATAACCTATCAAAAAACATTTTGAAACGCGTACCTTACAAGGCAGGCCTTGAGGTTGATTAAGGGCAACACGCCTTTTAAACAGGATCATACGTTCCCTATTCTGGGCAAGGTACAAACTTCCACATTCCACCATTCCAATATCATGACCCTCTGCTGTAAGATTCTTGTACAGGGCTATACTCTTTGTAATTATCTTCTGCTCCTCCACCGGTTTCAAAAGGGCCAACGTTCCCGAGCCAAAACTAGACGTTCCTGAACCAATCGTCCCCTCCTGTTCCAAAACGACAACGTCTGTCCACCCATTTTGCACCAAATGATAGGCAACAGAATTTCCAACGATTCCAGACCCACAAATAACCACTCTCGCTTCCTTAACGAAATTCCCGTTGACTGGGGTCTTGGATAAAAATCGTTTGGGACATTGTTTCAATGGTTTAGATTGCAAAATTGCACGACGACAAGAGTTCATACTTGTGTCTCAAATGTTAGTACTTACTACTCTTACCAAATTAGTTAACTATTTTCTATCAAATTGAATTAGTCAAAGAGGTCGAGGTCACTAACCACCAGAAAGCTGGCGAACACCACCACGTCTCTAGATAAGTGGTGGTGTTTGGAAGATTCACGTTTACGTTAATTCGTAGACTTCTTTAATGATAATTTTTAATTCGTTGAATTGCTTATCATGTGAATGAAGTGAAAGCAAATTGAATTTTTTTGTACTTTTCTCTACTAATTTTTACATCTGGCAGCAGACATCAAACATTTTTTTTAGCTAAAATGGAACGAGTTGTTGTGTGGATGTGTTTACGAGCTCTTCCACAACATAACTCCACACACCACGACCACCACCACATGTTCAGCATAATCATTTCTGGTTCTCCTCCGTCGTAAAGTCGTAAAGCGATGCAAGTAGTAGTGCCAGATCAGTGCCATAATAACATGTGTGAAGTGCTGCTGCAGCAGCCAAAAGCTTAGCAAAAAGTTGAAGAAGCACACCTTTTTACTTTCTCTCGGATTTTCGGGTACGTCGGTGTGATGTAATCAGGATGTTTGCGTTTTCGGGTGATGGCCGTGGTCAGTCAGTGTGATGGATGGCTTTGTTGCAGTTAGGCTTTTCACCACCGGCAAACTACGCTGCAACTTATTTTCCAAGGTCATTTGAGAGAGAGAGAAAGTGTCGTTGTCACGCTCTCTCACCCGTC
>JAQIWN010004360.1:0-11368 GCA_034699025.1 Entomobrya cf. arborea Gr-Col-00668 | reverse complement strand
CAAGGACCATCGGCATCATTGTCATTTCCATTTTCACTGCTTGGCTATTAGGATGCGCTTCTCTTTTCATTTTCAAGACTTTTTAAAATTCAAAGCCATTAATGAAAGTAAAATTCAAAAAAATTAAAATGCAGAATAAAAGACGAAATTCGAAGTGTTATGCAATAAAAAGAAAATTTATTTTGTGATTAGAAAATTGAAATTAATTGGGTAAACTTCATTAGAATTAGTTATTATAATAGTAATAAGGGATAGGGGGGAAGGGTTTGGTGTGAGGTGGGGGAGGATAAGGAAGGGGGTAGGGTAAACCTCCCACAGGAACTGGTACAAGCTCACTTGGGTTCGGTTTTGTGATGGGGTAAGATGGAAGCGGGTATGGGATGCCTGGCAGCTGGCGATTCCAAATTGGGACTGGCCATTGGGGTGAGACGGGCACCTGTATGGGACCTGCAGGAATTAAATCCAAGTCGCCTGGAATAAAAGTTTCGTTTGATGGCTGTGCCCGGGATCTTCTTTCGTAGGGAAAGTCACACGACATTGTAGACCAATTAAAGAAAAGTCCCTCGGAGCAATTAAATATTATTGGTTCACCACCCACGCACACAACATACTGACTCGCAGTAAGTTCCTGTCCTGCCACTGACGGGGTGAGAATTACTTGGGGGAAGAGGGAATCTGTGGGGCACTCCACGATCGGTAAAATATGGATGCCTTTTATACTACCAGGGGCAGGAGCACATTGGACCACTCCAAGTGCTGTGATTACTAGTAATACAGATGACAGCATTTTGAACCTGTAAAGTAAAGACCAAAGCTTAGGATCACAAAACAATTTAAAAAATTTAAGTTAGGTTTCTTAATTACCTATTAAGGTTATTTTTTTGTCTTTTTAAATGTTCTTCAGTACGATTTAAAATTCGGTTGCTTTATGTAGCCCACTTGGTTTTTGTGGCGTGCTTAAATACTCCTCACATTTCCCATTCAATCACTTTTGTTTTTTTCTGGAAAAGACTCGCACACAAATTTTCCATTTGACTTGGGAAAAAATCTACTTTTCTGGACTTATCCTCAATTACCTCAATATATTGACTTGACACACTAACCACGATTGATAAGCAACACCGCATTTTAATCCCTGAAATGCACAACAAACAACAAATATCGAGTCCTTCGACAACAAATCACGTTGCCCCAATAAATATACATGCTATACGTTTACCGAAATTGCCATTGTCTTTTATTTTGCAAACGTATTTGGTGTCACGTAGCTTATCATTTCGGCTGGACTGACTGGATAAGCCATCCTTGACCAGCTTTACATGTACTTACATTGACTTCAAATGAAAATAAATAATTTTACTCACTCAATTCCAATTTTATTTACATTTATTTGGTACTTGGTACACAAAACAAAAAAAACAATCTACTTTATTCACTATTAATTGTTCCAGAAAAAAATCTTGCATTTATAATCGTTAGATTTGATACACATATTTTGGCATTTACAATCATTTGCATGTAAATTTTCTCGGCAAAATACAAACAGTCTTTTTTTCTTTTCTGTAAATAGATATTATATTTAAATATATATTGGATTACGGTCCAGATAGATAAGATCATAATTAGTAAATTGGCATTTAGTTTGGAAGAAAGTCTTCAGGAAAAAAAGCGCTTAGAATTGTGCAGCTTCAGGTTTACCTATTGACATTGACACACACTTGACACTATAAATTGATAAGCACATAAATATTTTTTTTGTACAACATTTGAGATTATCAAAACAAAAAGCGTAGCTACAAATTATTTGAAAATTAACTATTAATGTAATACTAAGCATTGAACAATTATATTTCGGAGATGCATTTAAACTTTCTGCTGCTTGATTTCCGCCTGCATTTTCGCCATAATCTCTTGCATCTTCCTCAACTCTGCCTCCTTCTCCTCCAAAATCCTTTTCATTTGGTCCTTATCCTGTACGCCGCCCCCTCCAACTCCCCCACTTCCCATCCCTCCATCCTTCTGATCTGCCCCCAGAATCAACTCGGCCTTTACCCCCGCCCTCGCCTCCTGTGCCAACTTTTGCAACCTGTAATTCTCATAGTGCACCTCTTGGGTCACCTCCTGCAAATCTTGCATATGAGTTATCAGCATAGTCCTCAGCTTGACAAAGTCACTATGCTCCGGATTCTCAATTTCCACGACCCCCCACGGGTACAACCTCCCCCTCACTTTTTTCCCCTTGACTTCAATACAACTGGCACTGCCGCTGACAGCAAACGGCATAGCGGCTTTCAACTGCCTTACTTCCTCTTTATAATCCTGGTCCTCATCTTCATCCACTTCCGGTAGGGTATACACCTTAATTCCATGGGCTTTCACTTCCTCAAAAATCCTCTTCTTCAAAGTGGTTATCTCCTGTTTGGTCAACACATCCGACTTGGCGATTACTGGAACGATGTTGACCTTTTGATGAAGTTGCTTCATGCACTCGATGTCTAAAGGCTTCAGCCCATGGCCAAAAGGGGAAATAAAGTAGAAGCAGCAGTGCACACGCGTGTCTGAGATGTTTCTCCTGTTCAGACCTCGTTCGGAATGGAAGTACTTCTCGAACTGCGTGTCAATGTATTGAACCAGAGGAGCAAAACTGTTTTCGTTGTTGACGGCATCTCCAAAGCCGGGTGTGTCCACAACCGTCAAGCGGAGCTTAACGCCTCGTTCTTCAATTTCCACAGTTTTTGCATTGGTTTTCACCGTTTTCACGATTTTGTCTATATGTATACATTTTTAATGAATGCTAATTAGTTTTTGTTTTTACTTTGACTTCATTAGTTTAACTGTTGAGAAATTTGTGGTTGTGGTACCTTTGGCATCAGGGATTTTCTTGTCTGGATACAAATCCTTCAAGAATAAGCTATTGATTAGGGTGGATTTTCCGAGTCCGGATTCACCTGTGGAAAAATAGAAGGAATTAGCTAACTATTTATCTTAAAGGCAGCTTTAAACCACGTATTAATTAATTTTATTTGACTAACCGACAATCATCAAAGTAAACTCAAATCCTTTCTTGACCGACTTCCGGTGGACTTGGTTGGGAAGATTGGCGAATCCCACGAAGCCCTGTTGAGCTGTTTGTCCTTGTCCTGATTCTGAAGGCTACAAAATATTTAACAAATAAATCGTCAATTTATCATAATTAACAATTAAATCCTTACTATTATTAAGTAATTTTGCTGCAAATCGGAAGCTGACCATTGTCTTGTTGTTGTCAGTTGACATGTCCCGATATCCCACCAAAATAAATGCTTGAATGGCTCTGCTCCTATTTCTAAGTTATATTTTATCAAATAATGAGGTAATTAACTAGCTTTCCTGTTTTTAATTGTCAGATTCGTCAAACCAAAAAGCGAAACAAAAAAACCAGTCAACTGACAACTTCAACTGACTTGAGTCATTCACAATCAAAGCACACACAAAAGACAAGCTGACAGAGGCGCACCCAATTGCGTTTCATTAAAACGCACTGCAATTTACACATAGAAATTTCAAGTAAAGCGCAATTTTTAAATTCAGCCTAAAAAGTCGGTCATATTTTTCTTGAATGAATTGAATAGCAAGTCAAGTCAGATGTTCAACCGCTGATCAACCAAAAAAATCTACAAATCTTGTAAACATTTTTTGGAATTCAGCTTAACCCAGAGTATTAATCGCAATCACAGGGATAACCTCCCAGTTTAATTTGAGGTAAAGAGTTAATGAGTCACTGTTCTCGTTTTACCACATTCTTTCACTCATAAATCATTAAAATAGGTAATATTTAGTGTCTAAAATTTGTTAATTGCGGTTACAGTTAATTCAAGATGGCATTCACAACGACCGTCTACAACGCCGTGTTCCGAAGGACCTCCACCTTCGCCCTGGCCTGTTTGGTGGGTGCGTTCGGATTCGAGAGGGGGTTTGATATAGTGTCCACCAGCATGTATGAAAACATGAATCGCGGGGTAAACACACAAGCTTATTAACTAATTATTTCTATGTCCTAATCTTAGACTCAATAATTGTGATACTAATTGTGTTTTTTATATTTTTAATTGCAGAAACTGTGGAAGGACATTTGCCACAAGTACCAGGAAGAAGAATAAATACATTTTAGAACAGTTTAGTAGCCAATAGCCAATTTCGTTAAAAAATAGAGCCAAGCCATTTATCATCGCCGTTAACAGCATGATTATGATTATCATCATCACCGCCCCGCAGAAAATTGTAGAAATGGAATGTTGAAAGTAGCAAGCAAATCAGTTAAACTTTCAAAGAAAAAGAGTCAAGTCAAATTGTAATGATTATTCATGTAATAAAAGTCTGTAACTGTAAACAATTTACTTTGTATTCAAAACTGCATTTAAATCAACTGAACATTTTAGGATCGGAGCATTAAATTTTTTTCACTAAATTTCAAACTAATTATTTTCGCGAAGTGTTTTTTGGTTCACAATTCACAACCCGCAGCAAATGTATTTTGCTAAAAAAAATGTGCATACAGCGCCATCTGCATATTTACTTGGTGAACTACAATGTTTGTCCAAGTCTCCATAAAGAAATATCACACGGTGCAGCATAACATCTGATACTTTTGAGATAAATTCTTTTGTAGTGATCTGTCTGTGTTGTGGAGCCATTTAATTAATTAATCCGGCACTTCACTAATTGGATTACCAAATTTTAAAATTAAACTTTGATTCTCCCCGAGGAAGGCTTTCATACAAACCAAGTCTTTAAAATGACTTTCTGGAGAACTGCTGGTCTTAAGTGAGTTAAATCAGATATTTTTAATGTTGATGTTGCCATTTTAATTTTGCTAAGCCATATAATATGAATTAGATGAAAATGTGAAGTTTTTTTTAAATATTTTATTTAATTGAAAAATTATAGCTACATCCAATACTCGTCCATTGCCGCGCGAGTTGTTCGAAAGGCGTTGAAACCGGAACTGAGGGCTGATGCCGTTAAGAGGGCCGAGAGTGGCATCAAATTTACGCCATGGAAGGATGGAAAACCTCAGGCACAATCAGCTTAATAGTAAGTCCAACAAGTCAAGATATGTACAATATTGAAAATGTACAATTAATTAAAGCATTAATTAATTAATTATAGGCAACGAGCAAAAAGATCGGTAATAAGTGAGATTTATGGTTGGTTTGTTTATTTATTTTTGCAGTTAACGTTCCATGGATCATCAAATCAAACATCAACTTAGTTAAAATTCAAATAGTCATGATTAAGTAGATAATTTAAAAATGAATAATTAAATAGAAGACTTAATTGTATTTCTGTTATCAACATTAAAATGTTTATCTTGAGCAGTCTTGTTCGCTTTCATAGATTTTCCTCTTTCCTTAAACTCGATAATTAAAAAACAGATAATGCCAATTAGAAGAAAACCAGTTAAAATGTAAAGTTTTGGTCTTGTACAAGCTATATTTGAGTTAGCATAGCCGATGATGAAGCCAAGGCTTTCCCAAAGTCGGTAATTGCTAAAGGCACCTTCCTCATTATCCGGGAAAATGTACCCATAAAATGCTGCCATTAAATAAATTAAAACAAAATGTGAATTAACTATCTAGTCGAGTGTAAACATTCATTTTAAATTAATTAATTGTTAATTAATTTAGTATTAATTTTAAGTTTACCATTTATCTGGGTTTGCCAAATGGCATCTGCCGCTCCCCACAACGCTGCTATCACAAAATAGACCACTGGAGTCTCCGGATTCGGCTTCCAGAAAAAGAAGACGCTAATAATCGACAAGTTTATTAAACAGCCGAGTAAAAATATAGGTGCCCTCCCAGTTCTCCTTAGAATCGGCCCAAAAGCAAGGGAAAGTGTGGCGTCAACAACGCCGTAGCATATAAGTACATAACCAACATGTTCGATCCCCTGTTCAAATCATTTACAAGTCATAATGAGCTTATCATTATTATTCATATTGCGTAGTAATTAATTTGCATTTCATATTTTTACGGTTTTCATACCCATGAGCATGTGATGTAAGCCTGCAAAAAATCAAAACATCAAAATAATTATTTTTCAAAAATTAACTACAATGGTCATGTTCATGTTTAATTAATTTAATGGCGTATGTCACGTGAGCACGTCAGCTGATTATGTTTACTTGGACAAGAACCTACGCACACCACACACAACCCTTCCTTCTATCATCAGATCAGCTGCATCATTTTTGGCAAAGCTGCTTCTTGCACTTTGCACACACAAATATTATTTTAATTTACCATTTTTACGGGAGACAACCTTGGTTAAATAAGTGATTAAGGTTGTCTTAATTAGGATTATGGTGCTGGGCGAAATTTTAAGTGCGATCTCAGCATTTTTTGAAGATTTACTTAGAAGACTTTTTAGCATAATGTCTGGGGGAGAAGGTGCCTTATTAGGCGACCCCAAGAACACTTTGAGGGTCTTCATAAAGTACGCTGGGGGCAAAACTATTTCCTGTGATTTGAATCCCACATGGTCGATTAAACGGGTGAAAGAAGAAATCGCTCCGAAATTGGGTGTGGAAGCGAACGAAATTAAAATTATTTTTGCGGGCAATGAGCTTCCGGACTCTTTTGTTTTGGAGGTGACCAAATACAATTTAGATGCAAAAACACCAATTAAAGTTAAACTAACTAATCGATAGCTTCATTTGGTTCTTTTGGGTTTTAGACAAGTGATGTAGGCCAACAAAGTTATCTTCATGCTGTTCGAGTGAGACTTGATGTGAACCCCAACCACAGTCCCGGAGGATCTGGAGGTTCACTAGCTGTGGAGGAAAATGGAGGACCTGGCCATCTTGCAGTATTGCAGTTGAGTACCAGGACCTTTACACCAAGTGAAGGTGCTACATCCCCAACACCTGAACAAAACAGTGCCATTTTAAATGAGGATCCCTCCACCACCTCCATGCCTCCTCCAACCACAACCAAGTCTGACTTTTTCGTGTACTGTAGCACCTGCGAGGACCTGAGAGAAGGCAAGCTGCGAGTACGATGTGCGACCTGCCTATCAGGTGCTTTCACAGTTTCCCGGCATCCCCAGAACTGGAACGATGTCCTCACCCCAAAGGTTGTTCCAGGAATTTGTGAAGTCTGCGGTGAAAGGGGGCAAGGAGACACATTTGCTTCGTTCTACTTTAAATGTTCTAGTCACGTGACCTGTGCAGAGGATGACTCTGCTCCACCCCTTCAACTTGTCAAAAGGAATCACTTGGATGAAGTGCCTTGTGTAGCGTGTGGTGACGCCAAAGAAATTTGTGTAGTTTTTAATTGCGTGGGAGGGCAAGGGGCAGGGCACGCGTGTTGTGTAGAGTGCTTTAAGGCCTACATACTTTTCAAAATCGGACAACGGGATTTTGTGCAAGATAACCGAGTGGGCTATACCGTTGGATGTCCGGCTTTATGTCAAGATTCACTGGTCGAGGATCCACATCATTTTAAATTGATGGGAAGACACGAGGTGTGAATTAATTAACATTTGGCAAACTATATGATCAGACCAAACGCAAACTATGTGTGATGTGTGTTCTAAATTCTGTTCATTTTATAATTGTCAGTACGAAAGATACCAAAGGTTTGCCACGGAGGAATGTCTGCTCCAACTTGGAGGAATCTTTTGTCCGCAGCCTGACTGCGGAATGGGGATAATTCCCGAGGATTCCGGAAATTGCAATAAAATTGCCTGTCTTCATGGTTGTGGGGTACACAGTTTTGCTAATTAAAAAAACTAACTATTTGCATTTTGAAATGGAAATTTGAAGAGCTTTCCTTACTTTTGTTGGTTTTTAGTACGTTTTTTGCAAACTTTGTTTGGAGGGCTGGCATATAGGAGCCTGCAATACTGACAGTAGACCTGATAATGCACAAGAAGGACCCTCGACGAGCACCTGTCAAACATTCAATGTTACTGCAGACAGAGCAGCGCAGTCTCAATGGAACGAAACGAAAAGGGCGTTAAGACTCAATACAAAGCCGTGTCCAAACTGCCGGGTTCCCACTGAAAGGGCAGGGGGCTGTATGCACATGGAGTGCACCAAATGCAAGTTCCAGTGGTGCTGGGTTTGTCAAACAAAATGGAATAGGGAGTGCATGGGAAACCATTGGTTTGGATAAGATAAGGATACGTTCACAAAATAATTTTCTTTAAGAAATACGCCGTAGCCATGGTAAAGGATTGATCCTTTAAACTTATGTGATTTTTAACCGTTTTTAAATTAAAATAAAATCAAAAAGTGGTTTATCAATTTTGGCAAAGTAGTGAGATCGGTGTTAATGTTATTATTAAAAGGCCCCTTACCTGTGTAAAATCTGCTCCAATAAAACTCTGTTCCAATCCGGAAAAAATGGTGAGAGGAATGAGGAGCAGTTGATAAGGCTTTCTCATTTGCCGAAATGTACTTGAAATCAAGTGGCCCGTTCCCTTGGTCCCCTTGTCATCCTCATGCTTGTCGTCCAACCTAGTTTTCTCCCCGTACCTTTCCAAAGAGTCGAGGAAAGCTGCAGTTATGGCTATTCCCAGAAATGCTAGAACCACGCAAATCGCGCAAAAAATGTTCACCTTTTTGGTGAGCGCGTCTGATTTTTCGGGGTCCTCCTCTGTGAACAGGTCACCAGGACAAAAGTCAGCTCCACACTTTGCCAACTGGGTAGAGTTAGGTTTCCAATTGGTATCCCCCGATGATAAGATAAGGGAGGAGATCAGGTTGCCCCAAACATTGGACGTTTGGAAAAGACAAAAAAATATTCCAAAGAAGCGGACAATCACAACTTCCGGTGTGTCACCAACAAGTGTCGCATACTGATTCCCAATCTTTTTTAATAGATAAAAAAAGTAAGGTCAAATGTAATTTATATATATGTTTTTATAGAAATATTCGCAATTAAATTACTCACATGTGTTAAGTAAAAGCACTTTGAAGCCCAGAGTGGTGCCCCTGCGATCCCCACAACTAAAGCTGTAGGAATGATAGTAGCCCAAGTAGGATGAAACTGAGCTCCCATATAAAAAGTGTAGCCGATCATTGACAAAACTATGGTCCACTTTGAGCTAATCTTCCGAATAAGATAAGTAGGAACAAAGAAGGAGGATAAGACGAGGCTTCCATAAACTGTGCTCACGCCAAATGTACCCAGACCTCCCTGGGGATGGAGGCTACTTTGCAAGTTGCTTATGCTATTGTACGAGGTGAACAAAAGGAGAAATCCCAAACTGACAAGTAATACGTTTTTCAACATGCGACGGTTTTCATTTGCAGAGTAAAGTGAAGTGGATGTGACCTCCGCCACCTCCAGCCCCGCTTCAGGTGAGGATGGGATCGGGGTATCCACACGAACTTCTGTTGACGTGCCCATTTTGACTGTTTCAATCTTAGCGACTTGACTTGGGTGACTGAATCACTTTCAGACTAAAACTGTTTGGTAGACAAAAATTAATTTAGAGATTTTATTTTTACGAGCTATTTAACGAGTTGAGTACGTAGTAAACAAGTTTATTGTTTGTCTTTAATATTTAGTTAGAGTCAATAGGAAATTGTTGGAATAAATTAGGTTGTCTAATGAATGACACGTGCTATCGGGATCACGAACAGGAGAATTATGCAAAGACATGTTGTACGAATACAGGAATGTTGTTTAGTGATCTGATGTACGATTTTATGGGTGCATGGATGCGTGGATTGGATTATGTTGGTCATGATCAAGATTCGATTGGATTGGTAGGATGATAGATAAGTTAAGAATCGATCAGAGTGTCAATCATGTAAGATAAGTCATGAGCCGATACCATCTTCATGACAATGCTTTTTCCATTAGAGTCCCAGTCGCTGTCAGTGAAACAGGTTGAAAAGGAATGGGGTAAAATAAAGCTAACCCTTCTTGGCATTATTGTTATGTAGCTTCAATATTTTTTTAGGTAGGTATGTGACACTGATACTGATAACCTATTCAGATAAGTAGACTACACACGTACAATGTAAACAGGAAGTAAGTTATTGGATGGAGATTGGAACAAGTATTTTGTCAGGAAACATGTTTGATTGTTTTAAATGTTTATGTTTCCATATTCAAAGTTCAAATATTTTAACGCTGCGCTTTTATTTGCGATCATTTTTCTCTGACTTGTGGGAGTCAAGATAAGCGCACAGCAAGTGTTAAAGATTTGCTGACTAGAAAAATGATAAAGGAAAATCTGTGTAATCTTCTAAATAAATCATTTTATTCACTCAAATATTTAAACTTATTCAATTTTGTTACTGGTATACACTCCAGACACAATGACACAAATGACATTAATTTTATGAGTTTAATTAAATACGCGATTATAATCTGAGATCAAGGTTAGTTTGCTAATAATTAGGACATCAATGAGATGAAATTAAAATAATTGAAATCAAAATTTAAAATTCAGTGTATCGTTTGGTTTGCTCATTTCAGATAAAATCAGTACACGTTTTCCTGAAACATCCACCACCCACGCAATTTAATTTTTAGTTGCTTTCTTTGCCTTCCTTTTTTCTTGAAATTCGATCACAAAAAAGCAGCTCACTCCCACAATCAAAAAGGCAGTCAGCAGCCAAAGCTTTGGTCTCGTGCATGAAACGCTACTATTCGCAAAGCCAATTATGAATCCCACCGACTCCCAAAACCGATAATTGCTGAAAGCCGCCTCCTCATTCTCCGGGAAAATGTATCCATAAAACGCTGCATAAAATAAATATTTATTAAAATTAATTTTTATTAATTATTTTAAAATTGGAAATTTTAATTTAAATTTTGTAAAAATTAAAATTCACCATTTATCTGACAACTCCAAACGGCATCTGCCGCTCCCCACAGCCCCGCAATCATAAAAAATACCCATTTTTCCTCCGCATTCGGTTTCCACCAGAAGAACACCGCAATCACAGCAATCTTAATTACCGCCCCTGCAAAAAAGACAGGTCCTCTACCCACCCTTTTAATAACAGGTCCTGCAAACATCAGCGATAACACCGAATCCACAATCCCATAAAAAATGAATACATAGCCAATATGCCCCACTCCCCACGAGCAAGTGATATAAGCTTGTGTGAAATCTGCCCCGAAGAAACTTTGTTGCAAGCCCGAAAATATAGTGAGAGGTATTAGCAAAATTTGGTAAGGGTGCTTCATTTGCCGAAAGGTTGAAACAAACAAGTGATATCCGGTGGATGGGTCCTCTAAAATTTTTGAACTTTGCCTTTCCTTTTCCCCGTAAATTTCCAGGGAGTCCAGGAAAAATGTTGTGAATGCCACGCTGAGAAATGCAATTGCCAAACAAATCCCACAAAATATATCCACCTTTA
>JAQIWN010004359.1:0-11372 GCA_034699025.1 Entomobrya cf. arborea Gr-Col-00668 | reverse complement strand
AAAATACTGATTGAGTGGCTCTCACTAACCAGTATTTCTCTGTTGCTTTTGTATACTACCATCTTATTTTCCATGCATGACTCATGGGAAGCACAAATGAAATATTCAAACATGCTTGGAGATCTAAAAAAAAGTTTTAATCTGCGTCACTCACTACTTGTTTGACCTACCAATATCACCACGTCCCTAGCAGCTTGTTTCACATGATCATGATGAGTCTCCACTTGAAATATTATAGAATGAACCAATTTATTAATTTTCTTCGTAGTATTAATTACATATCGTATAAAGCCTACGTACATGATACACACACAATTGTCAACCACATCACACCACCACCATGTTAAGCAGTGGCCTGAGGTGAGGTGGTGGTGGTTTTGATGGTGAAAGCGGAGCAGGAAATAAACCTTGTCTTTCTCTACCGCATGTACGCCTTTCACATAAAACACACATTTTGAGGGTAACTTGAGACTGTACAGATAAATAACGTCCTTCGAGCTACAATAACTTACTTTGGAGAAAGCTTCAGCGTTTTGAGTTAACCACAGGAGCAATGTTTCGCAATATCGTAATTTCATCCCTTCCTTCTGTTGTTCAGAGCACGGGACTAGGTGAACTAGTTAGTGTATTATAAAAGGGGTATATTGCGTACATGTATACATATTTAAGATGATACCACTGATGATAGTATATCTATTTTGTGTTTATAATGTTCATAAAACTTGTGTAATTTCAACATCAACATTGGAGAAACACAAGAGACATTAGAAAAGAGTACGTGCATAAATTTTCCATGTATTCGGGGAAATGTGTCTATCTTTATTTTATCATTTGAAATTTTTATTATGATATGGGAATACAGCAAAGTTATATTCTCGTTTTTAATACGATAGGTTTAGTACTAGAAACCTCCAACGCACTCAAAAAGGCAAGGGATTTCGTTTTAAGTCAAAAATCACAAGTTTGCTTTACGAAACTATGAAACAAAGGTTGTTTGCGTGGTAGGAGAGAATCTTAGACTTAGGTAGTTTTTATGTTACAGTTTTAAAGTATCGTTTACTTACCTCCCTTATTTCAGGTAATGATTTCTTATTAAAATTGTTAAAGCTGTTGTGAAAGTTTAGTTCATTTGCCTGTAGTATCGTAACTAAAAAACATTTTTATCTTATATCAGAAAATTGTCCAATTCTGAACATTTTTGTTTATCATTCCTTTACAATGAATATGAATACAGAACAATTAGAATGTTTAGATAAATGTGCGTCCTCAATTCACTTAAATACATACATGAATTCCCGTTAACTAAATGAAATTCTATATGGAGTTTTTTCTGTAAATAAGGTATCATCGCATTAAGCGACGTGGCTGAAAACTGGCACTCATAATAGTGCCCATCATGAGGCTAGACCAAAATAAAAATTAATAATGCCTTTTGAACTTAAACGCTGATTTAGTAACACATATTCCGAACACACGGTCAAACTATACGTTCTTATTTATTTACTAAAAGCTCACAATGTGAGTGTCAGTGTACTTAGCAATCAGAACTTTTTGAAGACGGCGTAAAACCTACAGTCTACAAACTTCGAGTGGTAATTGTATGCGCAGAATTTGTTTGTTTGGTAATAGGAAATTTACGTTCGGTATTTTTTGAAAAAAATATTAATTATTAATACAGTATACTGTACTGGATGCTGTGTATTCATTTCGAATTTTAACTTAAACTTTGGTGGCAGTATTTTATTTTGTAATACCTTTATGGTAGCAGCTATTCGTTTCTAATTCATAATCAACGTTCAGCAACATACTTCAAACTTTATCATGGAAATAAAAGAAGCTATGCATCAAAGTTCCATTTATTGGGATTTAATGCTTCAAACATTTTAAGTTAAAAAATTTCCTGATAGATAAACAATGTTTCTTTTGTAAATGAATTCAGTCTACAACATAAAAATATTGCAAATGAAAGTACTCCACTAAGCAAGAAATTTTTTATCATGTACCTATTTTACGTAGCAACATTAAAATATTTGTTAGATTTGTGATCAGATTTCTAAAATCTAGTATAATTACAAATCATATTTCGGTTTGAAAATGAGAACAGCTTCTCAGTCACGTACGCAAGCTCTTTATACGATGATAGCAATTGTAAGTATTCCGGAATTTTTTAAAATAATATTTTGTGAAATAGTTTTAAAGAAGAAAATTAGAGAGAAATTTGGTAAAGGTTTATCACATCGATCATCGACAGTCCTATGATTTATGTCTTGAGGAGTAGGAGTAGTTTGATAAGTGTATTCTGAGCACGTGTAAAATTATGTTGTTTAATTGAGAAATTTGATAGTGTTGTACATCGTAGTAAGATCTAATATTTGGAAGTAACGAGTGCAATGAATATACATGAATATGTATATAATGACTATAGTAATCTTTTTCCACATATTTTAATTTCCCATGGAGTTTCAATGCTCTTTGATTTGAGACTTTCTTTGAATTCGTTTTTTAACGTTCGTTCGTTCCGGTAGGTAATATATGTAACACGTTGGATTAGGTAGAATATCAGTGTTTTAGAGTCTCACCAAGATGACATTTCATGTATTATTTTTTTATCGATTTGACATTTTTATAAAGTTATGTTATGTGGAGCGTGAGTGAATTTGAATCGGTTTCGTATTAGCTTTCACTGACAGACAAACTTCAAAAACGCCGTTACAATGGCTTGATGTTTTAAAATTTGTACGTTTAGTACGAATGGGCATGAGAACGCGCTACAGGTCATGTTGCTTTATCGTTTCATTGAGTTTTAATTTGTCAAGAATTAAAAGTCACGTTGTAGTTTTAAATAGACTAGACTAATGATTTTTTAAAGAGAAAATTGTATATTATCGTGTGGTATTGTCTCTGTTTTGCGATCGGCGTAGCTTAATATAAATGATTACACTATTTTGTGATTATAAAGATGACCAGGGTTTGTGTGAATGCGTTCGTCATCAAATTTGCGTTCGTTACGCTGTTACTTGAATTGGTGCACACGTAACGAACATTCGAGAGTAAGAATTAACTAGCGGAACTATATATTTTGCAGTATGTGTACGTACTATGGCTTGTTATTCAGCTGTATTTCATATTTTGGGAGGACTAGAGTGTTTAAATATTTACTCGTCAAATTCCCCAGCATAAAACAACTCTGCATGTTTTTTTCTGACTTCCTACCTATTTTATTCATGAACCCATTGATGTTGCGTTGGTACCTTTTTTTCACCCAAACTTTGTCCTGGGATGATCAGCAAGACGAGAATGATGATAATGAATGATTTCTACAGCATAAAAATACTTCTGAACTATAAACGTAGTTGAAATTTGTAGATTTAACTAAACTTAACACTGTACGACGACGACAACAACCTCTACACTGGCAGTTTTGTGACAGCTGTATTGTCAACTTGTTTTTTCTTTGATAAACGGAAGGAATCCAATTAGCTATCGTCCTCTGTTCTCCCCCTGGCACCATTTTACAAAACAAATATACACAATATATGGGAGTATCTCTGTATCTAGCATAAATCATACAAGTTTCAGATAAATAGATAAAAGTAGATTTAAACAAAAGCCACAACCAGTCAGTTTTCTATTTTCCAGACAGCTAGCTATCTGCTTATAGTTTTGTACAAGCTTTAGTGTTGTATAAACTGATTAAACGAACCCTGACAATTTCCAAAATCCAGTAAGTCTTCTTGTCATAAAACATGTGGTAGTAATAAAATGAAAAATTGTAGGAGGCTAAGGATGATTTTAGGATAGCAAGTTTCAATGTATGTTTGCTTCTTCATACACCAAGGGTGCCCATCAAAGTCCTTTGATTACAATTAATAAAATTTGGCAAAATGTCGTAACTAGCCTTTCGACATCATGATCACGAGAAATACCACATCAGATAAAAATGATGACAAAGTGTTCCCAGTGCTTGTTTAATTGCTCAAAGTATTACCATCCGTTTAGGGTAATCTTTCTCGTTGAAAAAGTTCAAAAAGTCAAGTTCATTTGTACAACTTAATCCACTCTATTTGAACCAATGCCATTATCATTGGCGTTGATATTCAAATGTAACAGTCATTTTGCTTTTTGAATGTGACCAAGCTTTTATTTACGACAACCCACTCAAAAAACTCTCCAAAAAGTGTTGCTAGTCTAATCAAACCATGAATTAATGCTTCCTGATTTTTAGACAAACAGTTTATCAAGTTGTTCACAAGCAAGGTGACCTATCCACTTATAAGCTGATGAAACATGAATTTGTTGTCCTTTCCTTAAAAATGAAAAATGCAGTATATATATAATATATGTATAATTCCATTGATTCCATTTAGTATTTTACAATATTCCCTTCCTCAATCAAATTAAACAAGCAATTCAACAAATGGACAGTGAGTGTTAAAAGTGCTTTCGTAGTAACTTATTCGTGCGTTTTTTATACTTCAAGTATATAAAAAAACATTTTGAAAATGTAGTGCAAGTGAAACAAAATGTATGCTGTGCTGACGGCATAATATTTAGCACAAAATGTTTCTCATTTCGAGTTGCCACTGCGCGCCTTGTATAAATATCAACGATAATAATGATCACAGCTACTATGATGACGAAGGTAAAAAAGAGGGTAACAGGTATACCATGCAATTATTAAAGGGAAAGGAAGTACTTTTCTTAAAGCTTACTCACGCAACCACCATTTTCCCCTGTTCTTTCACCATCTTTCATTCACACTAGGACGTCGTCGATGAGTATGGTATATGCTTTAGTAGTGTTGCAAAATGTAATACAATTTTAAGCTCGATAATAACAACAATAATGGAATATTATATTACGTGTTTAACCTTTTTATTATTAAATACAATACGTACTTGTTTGCAACACCTACACAAAAGAAAGTTTCGTACATGTAGATGTAGAAGTAGTACGTACTTGACAATTTAATGATATTGCTATTATTATTATTATTATTATCATGTGCAAGAGTACATACTCTGTGATGAAAAAATGAGTGTAAATGTAGAACTACATCAAAGTAAAGCTAACCTGTAAAGTATGTGGGTGACATTATCAAGTCAAGTCCATATTTGTATGACTTACTTGACTCTTTCAAAAAAAACTATGACGATAAATGTTCTCAATTTGAAACATTATAGTCTCTATATATTATCATGCATTTTAGTTGTGTTCCTGGTGATGGCACAGGAAACGTGTTAAGTATGTACTTTGAAAAACGAACATTTATCAAAGTAATGGTGAAAGTTTTCAATCGGGTATATACAAACGGGTATTAAGTTCCTAAACACAGAAAGCATTTTGACAGTAAATCTGAAATTTTTGAAGGAATAGTCAATTAAAATGACCCGTAGGTTTTCGAAAGATGTTCTAGTATTGATTCTTGATGGTTTAACAGTTGTCATGTCAGTGACCTGGAGTAGAAAAGATATGCATGTAAATCCAGCCAAAAAATGTCAGATTCTTGAACTGCTTTTTTATAAGTTGCCATTTAATTTTTATCTCCGTCCTACAAAGATACATTTCTTTCACTGACGGCATATATTTTATTAAAGTTAAGTGGTAATGTATGGCGCTGTTTGTGATAAAACTACTACTAAATTTGTCATGTCTGCACTTTAAAATGAAATTTATGTAGTTGGTTGTTATTTATTTATATTTAAACAAGGGTGCAACTAAAACATTTAGAGAAGGTTCATGATATCCGCCATTCTTTGTCCTTGTTTTACAAAAGTTATGCATATGTAATATTGCATTCTTTTGTTCACTTCACACTGCTATACTTTACATTCAGGATTTAAAATGAAAACAGGCAATACAAAAAATGTGTAGGTCTTCACATGCTTTCCATCAAAGTAAAATTAATACGTATTTTGTTTGCTTTGTATAAGAAAAAACAGTTGTAGCAAAACGCCCCTATGTAGCATGTTGTGGCTTTCGGATCGGGTACTATAAAAAGAAAGTATTGCAAAAACATTTTTTCATCTACTGTAAAATTTGGTTTACTTTGAGCCACATGTTATGCCATGAGCTCAACTATATCCTTGTAACTCTTTTACGTAAAAGCTATATTGCTTTATTTTTTAAACTCACACAAGCTTGATAGCAAAGTCGGTCGGTACGTAAATGAACAAAAAAAACAACAAGCATATGTCGTGATTATCAAAATATTTTAACATTGTACTGTTTCCACATATTACATTTCACTTTGATTTTGTTTCACTTTCGTAGCAATGTCGCTTATTTTGTTTTTATTGCAAAATGCAATGAAATGACGATGACGGTGTCAAACCAGTAAAAATCTTGTTTATTTAACATGTACAATATTTCTTTAGAAACTATACCCGTCATCCTAACACAATCCTTGCCTTTTCAGAACAAATGAAAAAAAATGACGCAACACCTGAAATCTTAAGTAAATCACTGTTGTAGCTTGTGATACCATTTATCTTTGCATTTTCTTCTTCTGGAAAAAAAATCCTATTCAAAATTTAAAGCGATCTCTCTGTTTTATTGCCTTCCAACTTTTCCCTCGTAAAAAGATATCTGTCAGATACACAAACTACGCGATTTTTTTATAACCTTGACTGTTTCTTGTTTTCTTTGCTTTGTTTGTTGAATGATGGTGACATTGGATGATGATTTACAGTTTTTGTGTATTTTTGGAATGCAAACATCGTTTAAGTAAGAAAAGAAACGCATATATTTTATTTCTAACCCGATTTGATTTTCTGTGCATTCCACAGAGAGAAGAAAGGTTGAGACATTTATCATCCATATCGCCAACATCCCTGTTTTCTGGACTGCTTCCCAGACTTCTGTCTTTTTAGAAAAAAGAGACTTCTTGGTTGCAGGGTGCCATCGTCATATTCATCTTTAGTTCCTTCATCACAATGAGAGGTTCAATCTGGACGTCGGATGTTATCCTAGGTCTCACTATTCTCATTTCCACGATATTTTCCTCCTGCGTTGTTATCTGTCTGGAGAATGAGAGCGGACCCCAGCAGCAGGACGATGTAAATTTGATGACAAGTAGCAGTGGTGGCAGCAACAGTCATGATCCAACAGCAGCATTATATTTACAACAACCTTCTTTGAGCGACAGATATATTAGAAACTATTATGAGGTAAGCAAGATATATAGACAAGATTTATTTAATGATGACGCTGGCATTGCTAAACAAGACAGTTGTCATTAGTTCCATCGCAGGGGAGTAAAAGTTAGTGAGGGATATTTCCACGATAAGGGTGGCATTTTTAGAATTAAGTATCTGTGAATAATTAAAAAACTATTTTACATTTCAAAACAAAGTTTAAATACTATTTTTCTTGGGAATCGAGTTTTTTTTGCAAATGTTCTAAATTTTTAGAATAACAAACATTGAAAACAAGTCTAAAAAAGTGAAAGGGATGCAGGGCGAAAAAGGATACCGTATCCTATATATTTATATTCAAGTACCTGTAATAATAATGTTGTTCAAACAAACTAAAGCTCGAACAAAGAAAAAAAATATTCCTCTAGTCACAAACCTTCTGTCTGTCATGCATACTTCGTTTATGTGTGTCTCTATGTGTTGGAGTTACAACCAGTCTAGATTTTCCTGGTTTACATGTATTGTCCCCTTGAGGCTTCATACTAGCCGAGTCATATAACCATGAGAAGAACGAGAAAAGAACCACTTGAAACCATGTTTTATCATGATATTCTCTGTTCTTTTGCTTTCTATAAGTGGCAGACAACAACCAAACCACTTGACTTTCTTAACTGGGCATGTTGGCCTGACGGGGTCTCTTGGCCTCTTGGTCTATCTATCTTTCTCCCCACACACGTTAGATTTTTCATTAGTTCAGTCTTCTTAGTGCATACTACTGCATACCAAGTCAAGTCATAGCGAGAATGAAGTGTTGTTGTACGTTACATTCCACTACGTTTCAAGTGTTCAGTTTTTACCGGTTTCGTTACAAATCATATCGCTAGTAAGTTCACATCACTACATCGTTCGTAATGTTAACTACTGGTTTGTGCAGTATTTTAATCGAAGAGGGCAATATGATACTACTTCCGTAAGGTTGGCAAATTTGGAGGTTCTCCCTGTTACAAATTTGGTTTATATGAATATTAACATTCTTCTCTACTAGCATGAAATGATGTCGCAGTAAATTTTGCAATATTTGAAAAGAAATGTTAGTTGAAACAATGCCTTGAATTCTATAAGAGATGAATCCTCAAGGGGTAGAAAGGAAAGAGATGCAAGAAGTTGATTAGACAAAAAGAAGCAAGGAAAACTTTTGTTTTCTGGATATGTGTAACGGCGAAGATATTCATGTTTTTAGAATTACTCCTTGTAGTACAGATGATAAAACAGTGAGGATAGTTTAGTTCGGGGACTACATTTGGAAGATGCATGATGAAAAATGTAAAATAAAATGTATATAAGTAGAATTTTTTATGAATGTGGAAGGACGTTCTTAGAATATTATATGGAAAGTTTACATTGTGTTGCAAATTATAAAATGTTTTCTGGGGTGAAGTGCAAGTTGAAAATGAAAGGGATGAACTAATTTATCTTTTTGTTTAGTTGGTCCGTGATTCTGAGCCAATTTGGAAACGAGCTCCTGCCCCTGGCTTCTTTGGAATGCGAGGAAAGAAAGTGCCCTCATCCACATTTTATGGAATGCGTGGGAAAAAGGGACCTTCAGGGTTTTTAGGAATGCGGGGTAAAAAGTCACAAGATCCTGCTATTCTCGGTGTAATTGCTGGTCCCGAAGTAGATTTTACTGGAGTGCCACCCTCACTAAGAATGAAAGGACCAGTGTCATCCTCATTACTAAGCTCTTCAGCATCTTCAGGTAGTGGTGGGGGCATGATGGACACATTTGACGATTATTCTCTGTTCGGTGCATCTGGACCTTCCGCAGGACACATCTCTCCTTATAAACGAGCTCCTGCTGAGGGATTTATGGGTCTCAGAGGGAAACGTAGTACAGTCATCCTGGGTCAACCTTCCCGGTCATACAAATAAATGAATTCACGGAACTGTATAAAAACCCTACTAACTTGCACATCACAGATAATACGTATTCGAAAACACATCTTCCTACCCTTATCATCATAAACATGAAGCTGATCATACTCCTGTGTCATACATACAAATATTTAATTGTTTATCTGACTATTTTACACATTTTTACCCTTGAATTTACCTAACCATGACCATGAAAAATCTAACTCGGGAAATTTAATTTCTTTAAAATAACTTGCAGGTTAGCTAACAGAATAATCCATAGTATTCAATTTTTGTGAAAAAATTACATTATTGCTTTTTTTAAAGAAAAAAAACAAGCTTTCCTTTAAAAATGTATTTGAGCATTTCCCTCAACAAACAAAGCTCTTCAGCTCTGCTAAAACAAACATGACTTTACCTACAATTTTACAATTAACTTTAAACAATTCCATTTGTCATGCAAACATATCGTATACATAAAAACTAAGTTTTTTTAGATATCATGTGTATTTTGTTTATTTAAAATGATAGTGTGATCTAGACTTAATAATGTAAAATATTTGCATACATTCATAAAAGTTTTAGTTTTTAGCAGTACTTTAACAATGAAAAAGTCTGTCTTGGTTAAATACGTGAACATAATTCGTAACAAAAATATAATGATCATTATCATTCATCTTCTTCACTACGTGTACATGCAATTATTTGTATTATTTTTTCCTTCTTGGTTTTTTTTCGTATTGCAGGTTCGGCTTTCTTTTTTATCGCTATCGCCAAGAGAAACATAATTTTCTTTTAAATCCCCCTTTCGGTAGCTTTCACGTACACACAGGCACAATTGCTGTACACATTCATATGTTGCACAGCAGAGAATACGATATATTTTCTAGAGTTATATATATGCATAAAAGATACAGTATAAATATAGTTTTGACAACTTGAAAAAATATTCTTTGTACGTGTAATTCGTCATAAGAAAACCTATGTAATGTAAAAAGTATTTGTGTTTCGTGGTGCTACAGCTAAATACTTATTCTAAATCCAAATCACTGAAAAAAAATGTTTATAGTAGTTTATAGTATGTGGACCTTTGGCGGGCCATGTAATAGTAATCGTTTTTGAATGCAAACGAAACATGTAATTAATAATCTAACACTAAATCTGCACGTATTCGTGTGTATGTATGAATTTATATAAGATTTGTGTCATGTATTATTATTAATACTCGTGCATATGTACATAAAAAAATATCAAAATACATTTAACTTAGTATGTAGTAGCATACAAAATTGTTTTAGAGGAGTGACTGCCCACGCACACAATCAACGTTCTGATGATGCTCTCTCTCTCTCTCTCCCTTTCTCTCTTTTGTGAGTACGTTTGAGGCGTTCTAAAAAAACCTTGAAGGGAAAGTTTATAAACTTTTGAGGAAGATCTTGATACATACATGCAAAATAAAGTTTACTGAATAAAAACAGCATAACATGATGTAAAATAAAGTTTCCTAAAAATGCACGATGAATGACCACTTTAAAGCATACAAAATGTAGAACATGCTATTGTTATTTTATTGTGAAATAGTAGCACATTGTAATATAACATCAACTCAAGATGCTTATTATGACTAATGCATTTAACTATGACATGTGAACCACTGACAAGAAATAGGACTGCTTTGTAAAGTCATCTTTGTGTGGGATTATTAATTAACTAAACAGTATTGGCCGACGAGTAGAGGGATACAAATTTTTAATTGTGTACGCAGACGTTGGCCTCGTCCTTTTTGCAGATTTTTTTGTGTGTTTTTGTGGATATTTACCCAGCATAATAAACACGATGACTGTAATTTTATGTTTGTATATAACATTACTGCTGTTGGTGGAAACAAAGTGACATGTAAAACTTTTTCGGTTAGTTTTTTTTGACGTAAGATCCCATTTAATAAAGTTGTTTGACTAGTTTACTAAACAATTAAGCGTGCTTTTGTAAACAGTGCTTATTAGCAATTTAGAACAAGCACATTCACGTAAGCATGGTTTTTATTAAACATAAATATAATTATAAACATATTGTTGTGTAATAATTTTCGTCCATAAATGATTCTCGAAAAATGGATGAGTGATATATGTATGTAATTGAAAATTCTTTAAAAAGAAGGATTCTGTTAAATTTGATAAATGGTAAAAAGTGATATTTATGAAAAGATCATGATTGTGTGTAATTTTAATAGATCGAGAGTATATTTGCTATATGTTTTTCATCTCATGTGACGTTTTAATTTTCAGTACAAACATTAAAAAATTCTAACTATGGATCAGTTTGTAA
>JAQIWN010004358.1:0-11374 GCA_034699025.1 Entomobrya cf. arborea Gr-Col-00668 | reverse complement strand
GACATTTATGATTTTATTTTGCCATAAAATTTAATACAGCATTGCTTTTTTTAAATTATACTTTCCATCAAAATCAAAGTTTCCTTTTTTGGTTACGAATACGAAATGAAACAATTACAACAATAGTCTGTAAATTACACCTGTGCAAGTCTTTATGACAGCCTTTTCCTTTTTTATTTAAAAATACTGAAAGTCTGCTGCCAGATCGATGGGGATCATCAGCTCAGATTTATGAAGAATTTATTTATGAATATAACCTGCCATAAGGCATCATCTTAGCATGCCACAACACGAAGGGTGACCGCACGATGTTACGTTGTAAAAAAAAGATGAAGGGGAATCCGATCCGTGTAAATCACTGCGGTTGGTGAAAGTTTCTCAGGCAGGCAGGGAGGAATCGACTTCAATCACTTTTGACTGCCTCTCACAATTACTTTTATTATTAAACCGTTTTATTTGCCTGTTTATTTTTATGTACATGGGTTTGACTATTTTACAATTTGTTATTCATGTTAAAATTATTCTCATTATTTTATTTTTTAAGTCAAATGGTCAGTGTACAAATCTTAAAAGATAACAATGCGTCCGCATCCCTTTCCTTTTTTTATTTTTACTTCTCTCAATGTCAAACCGCAAAAACAGTGTAGTAATAAAATAAGCTGAAAATCAGATTTAGGACACGTCATGCATACCAATTCAATGTTTATGTTATTTGCAGGAAAGATGCCACAAAAGATAATTTATTAATTTTCACTAACCACCAAAAAAGCATTGTTGGAAATGAAAATCGAAATTGAAATCCAATCTTCCCATCATTATTGCTCTGTGTAAACTCATTAGAGATTTTGTCTAGTTTGTAAATGTATGGGCCGTAATAAATTTTTAATGAATAATGTATGCATGCATTATCTTGTTGACAATTTTGACCTTTTCACTTTTCCTCTTACACCTGACTTGGTCATTACATTCTTTCATTGAGAGAGGAGGAATATTTAATTAGAATTTTAAAAAGAAAGGTCGATGAACAAACCATAGGACAACGAAATGAAATGCGGTTCAATATTTTTTTTCTGTGTTTCAGGGAACTCGCACTCCAAAATATTGTAAGGACGACACACATTCTTGTAAAGTGTTGAGTGAGAAAATGTTGTAGTGTTTCTCATTCAGTTCAAACTCAAATTGACAGTCAACTTTTTAAAGCATAAACATTTCATGTTGGTTAGTTTTTATCATTATGGCACGTTCAAATAACCATAATTGCAATGGATTTTTAAGGAGAGTGGAAGAATGTAGGTAGGTAGGTATATACATGAATGAATTACCTATATATTCACACTCATAATTATATGCTTTATAATAACGCTTATTTATTGAAGGAGGGCCATTATAAATAAAATATTTACTCAGTCAGTGGACCAATTTGTAAGAGGAACTCTCTTTTTGTCGAATAAGCATGTTTGGGCTAATAAATGTTAATGAGATTGAAAAATGAACCATCAACTTCAACACAAAAATGCTTTAATGTTTCAAACATTTCAGGTAAAATGAGTAAAATACGTTAACGTTTTGTTTATGTACAGTGTTTTAAAAAAAAAGATATTTAAGAACGATATGATGACATGACCTAACAAGGTCAGCACACAGCTCGATCTTTTCTCCTTTTATTACCTTCAACCTGCCGCCGCACTGCTGCGCTGGTGCAATTCGCAGCAGATAATCTACTTGCAATTTATTTTATGACATTTCATGATGCTCTTTTCTACGCACATAATTTTCCATTCGTGATAAGATGATCTTGATCTTTTTTAATGTTTTGTCTCTCTTTGCTGAACCGGATCATCATCGTCAGGTTGGCGTGGTAAGGTAAGATGATGATGATAACTACGATGATGCGATGCAGATGCAGAATCAACTTTAAAAACAAGTGAAAAAACAGTGGACCAATTGGTTACGCATATTTGTATTTTAGCAAAATCAGAAAAGAATGCAACATTTTTGAACAAGTCAATAATTCACCCGCACCGTCCACCACGCCACCGCCACCGCACCTTAATCTCTTCTTTACTTTACCTTTGTGTCTGTACCTTATCATCATGACATATCATTACAATTACAGTAACAGCTTCAAAACACACATTGTAAACCAAGCCATATGTGTGCATCATATCGATATAATCCTTGTCTTCCTCCTCTTTTTCGCCAAATAGAAAGGAAATCGAAATTCAGGCCTTGAGGACTTCAAATTTCAAAACTGGTCCCCCAAAAAACAATCCACATTTTTGTCGAGAAAAAATCAAATATGAATCAAAGAAAAGAGAAAAATAATTCAAAGAAGAAGAGTCTGTTTCAGTTTCCACTTAAGGGCATCTCTGCCATCATCACTTTCTTTGCTTTACTATGACGTATAGGTATTCATCATCATCAAAGAGACCAAAATGTCAAGTCCTACATATTTTTGTTGTTTTGTTCTTTCCTTTTTCTTTCGTTCATTTAGTACAAACTTACTTCCTGTTAGTTCACAAATGTGTATCAAGAAGAAGTGCGTGCGCACATTATTTACTCACGAAAAATTGTAAAACTCAAAATGAAATGGATACCTGTGGTTGTGTTGAAGCCAATAAATCAATGTCAGGGACGAAATAAAAATGTCCAACGAAAGCCAAATACGAAGAAAAAATCAACATTCATAACTTAAATTTACGACAGTCAAATAAATGTATGCGAAATGAGCCAAAAAAAATCATATTGGCTGGTAATACCTGGTTTAACCCTTTCCTTTTTTGTTTAAAAGACACACAATAACAAGATAAAATACATTCGAATTCATTTCATGACATTGTAATCTTCAAGCAGTGACTACAAAATAACAATATCATACAGATCAAGATAATGTGCAAACGCAACTTTAAAAGTAGCATATTGCGATTCTGAGTCAAAGTTTACTCATTAGGAAGCTGGCAAAGACGGAAGGCGGGTCAAGATGAAGCTCTATTTTTTGGCAAATATTTTGCTGTGCTCAATGTTTTACATTTGCAGTATTGCAGTTAGTTTTTTTTTCAAAATAATACTCCTCCGGGCATAAGTATAAAAATTCATTACAATGATAATAGTACACGATTATTTTCTAAGATTTCTGTTGACAGACAGACAAACGAGCATTTATATTAAAAGTACCCTTTAAAGTCCCAAACGAAATGAAAAACAAGTGAACAAGTTGCATTGCAGAAAAAAATGTATGTCGACGACCCAGATAAAGACTTTTGTCTACAGATAGTGATAATACTTGCTGACATGACAAAAATGATTCCGATTCCTTCGAAGTGAATATTTAAAATATGACCCTTGACTCGACACTTGGCTCCTACACTCTTTATCTTTACATCCTCCTACCGAAAAAAACGAAGCGTCATCTCATGCAATATTAAACCTTGTCTTTGTACCTTTTTACTAGCTGCATCAACTTTACACTATTAGCTGGGTTGCGTGTAAACCTAGTAATCATCACGACTACTATGATGACTATGACCAGGTTGTATCCTTCATCAGCGTCATGTCATTAGCAAGTGAGCGCAAAAGTGATTCCTTAATTTTTTTCCCTTTCCCTTTAAATTCCTCCTTTTTCTGGGTGTAAGCCGGTAAGCAAAAAATGCATCAAGAGAAATAAGTAATACAAGCAAAATGAATTTTATTCTAATGGATTTTTAACACAAAAATGTGAGTAGTTTGATTTGATGGTGCTGATGATAACGATGCAATGCGACTATGAGCACAACAAGGATGCGTCATGTCAAGTCAAAAGAGAATCGGAACCACCACTTTGCCACCAACCAAGTAACCAAAAACCAAAATAAAAAAATATTAGCAAAAGGGAGGGGATATGGTGATCTTTTGGTAGTATGGTTGATAGTGAAGGCGACACATTGCACATCTCTAAATATAATAAAAATACTGTATTCAAACCACGCTCCCTCTTTTTCTCCTCTCTTTTCTGCATAAAAAAGTGTGTAATCATTACGAGTAGTTATTTTTTTGGGCAAGGACGTAACAAAATAATAAATGATAAGAAAACAGAAATAAATTCTAGTTTTACCCAAACTTTTTTTTTCTGAGCCTACACAACTTTTAAACCTGGCTTTTAGCTAAATAATAGTAAAAACAAGAGAGAGAGGCTTCTCAAAAAACCAGTTTCGTAACAGGAAAAGGTCTAGCAAACAAGGTAGAATTGAAGGGTTGTGGTGTGGCGATGATGATGTTTTTGTCTTTTTTGCTCATCATTGCAACTGAATTTGCGTACATACATATATATTTTTTTTACGACGATGTATCATCATTTTATATTTATTTTTATTAAAGCGTCCTTCTCGCAAAGCTCTCTCGCAGAATCTAGGTAAGTAAGCCTTAAAACTTGCTTTTTCTTTCTCGCTCACACCGTCCATCCATATCATCATCATCAACTCACCTTCTTTTTCGTGATCATCATTCATTCGATACACTTATTTTTTTTCCACAATACACTTTCAAACATGTTCACGTACACAAACGCAATAATAATGCATACAGGTTGCATTCATTCATCATCATCGTCTTCGTTGTGGTCTTTTTGCTATTTACTGGTAATATGGTCAAATGAATGTGTACGCATGCATATTATATACCCATTATATGATTATACCCAAAGTCAAAAGTCCGATAAGGCAGATAATAAAATCACTTACTTTAAAAAATCCACAAAGCATGTACGTCCACAACTTTGTGCACTGTCCACATCATCTTGTATTTTTGCAGTTTTGTGGTTTTGATCAAAATAAGCATTCAAATATATTTATTGGCTATATGTATTGTATGTATAAAGTGACATCGTTGCTGCACTTTTGGGTCCTGAACTCCTGATCAAGTTAAAACTACACTGATCACTTTGAACATTGTTGTTTATCAGTGATGCAGGAGTAGTAGTGCAACAACAAAAGCAAAAATGAGAATCTTGACTTGACATTAACCAACTCAAAACATTGAACAGGTTTCCCCCAATCTTTCACCATTTTAACTGTTGGCTACACGATGCGATGATAATGACGAATAGGAAGTCGGAGGAGCCTGCCTCTGCTTCATCATCCCATTCTGCTTTATTACGACGAGAAGATGACTATGTACACAAGGAGTAATGTTGACTGATAGGACAATATAATAATAATGACGATATGATATGATATGGTAATTATTTAGTGGCACACCAACAACAAAATGTGAACTGTGAACAAAGTAAGTATGAAGAAGCCGGTGATGGTGGCATCATCTTGTTTCGTTGCATGGCATGCATTAATGTTTGTTTGTATGCAAAAATCTAGGACTTTTGAATCTATTTTACTTTTTATTCAATACATTCTTATACTGCAATGTTGAGAATTGAGATTGGTATGACGGTGGAAGCCCTTGCCAAAAATGTTTGAGCCACTGATCCACTAGACCAGTAGTTGTTGTTGTCGTTGTGTATTTTTTTTCTGTTACAAGCAAAAGTAATATGCAAAAAGGGTTGGTTTTTTTTGTGCTCCCCAACAAAAGAGGATACACAGAAACGCGATATATGAGAAGGGGGATGTTTGTATGAAAGACGATTTCAAATGGAAAAAGGAAAAATCTACAGAAGACGGACGGACATTTTGATTAACTAATACGTGCCTCGAGATCACTAAACAACGCAGTCTTTCCTCTGGCCTTCATCCGACGAGATCATTCGTCGATGAGCCTTGTGGTTCATCAGTTGAGTTTGAAAGTGCAGTCGAGACAGTAGTCAAATCTGAGATGCGCTACTGGGTCGCCTGATAACAAAGCATTTTATCAAGAAAAAAAGTTATCTTCTTACCTTCTTATCTATCACTGTGTTTTTTTATCAAATCAACATTACGTCTATTTATCAAAATTATTGAAAGTAAATTTGATTGAATTGATTGACAAAATATTTTCAAATCAAGTGAAAGCGCAAGCGTGTACAATGAAATTTAAAGAGAAAATGTGATTGTGTGAAATTAGAGAAAAACTTGACAAAAAATAATATTTCTTCATTTTTATCCTTTTTATACTAATATAATTTTAAGTGGAGGGATTTGAAAGTGAAATTTGTTGAAAAAATTCTCAAGTGCCAAAATGAGTCGCTTAAGGACTCTCAAGTGGGCCGTGATTGCGGCGGTGGTTGTATTTTCACAAAGTGCTCTTGGATCTGGACTGAGTCCAGAGGAAGAGCATCGGTTGGTGATGAAGGCGGATGCTAGTGTGATTGACGAGAAGTTAAAGGAAATGCCTTATGGAGTTTTGATGGCACCTGCACCAATGGATGAACATAGTTTACCAGTGCCTACAATGGATCCTCCACTTCCGGAAGTGCCCAAACACTCAGTTCAAATCACGACTACGAGTGGGCTTGGAAGTAACAAGGGAGCATTGTCTGAAAGGATAAGGAATGCGATGAAGGTAAACTAATATTTTCTTTATTTACCCAGCTCTTCCCTTTTTCTGTTGCAGTAGTTTAGTTAGCATGCTTTGTATTTCTCTCTATTGACTTTTCATTTGCTTTCACTCTTTTTTCTAATAGACCATGAAGGAGCGTATGCGCACTCTTCAAAGCAGTCGTAGCCGTATTCCCATCAAGAAACCCATTGAACCACCAAAAGCACCTAAATTCCCTCGTCCATCTACCCTTATCACATCTAACCCAAGTGATCTTGAGGTCGCAATGAAGCGAATTGAAATCATGGCATCCCGCGCTGGTTTCAACATGAGCTCCATTCCCCGTCGCTCTCAACTCCAGATTGTTTCCAGACTTGCCCCTAAGCTTCCTGCTAAAATGAACAGTGCCGTTCAAGAAGAGCTGGACAGCATGAGTGGAAAGTTATACCATTACCTTCCTGAACCAGCACGTGATCCCCTCATTGAAGATGACCAAAGTTTCCTCCACCATTTTATGGACCAATTCGACAAACCTCACACCGAAAATGACGAATTCTTCAAGGAAGTTAATAGCCATGTTAACACAAGTCCCCAGAAATTGAACAGTTTCGATGTAAGCCAAGTCTCTCTCACCGACGATCCATCTCATGAGCACATCCACATCAGTGAGTCCGTCGCCTCTTCAGTCTCCTCCGCTGGATATGTTGAGTCATCCTCTCCAAACATTCACCTCATGCCACCAAAGTTCGACGCTGGTGAAGGAGAAGCCCATTCAAGTTCTTACACAATTGAAGACGAAGGTGTACCAAATCCATCTGCTTTAATCTCACAATACCCCACTCATCATGTTGAGGAGTCAGACCCTCTTATAACCTTATCTAGTGAAGTTAATGCCAAGAGCGTAAGCCCCACCTCAAGTTCAAAGGATGGTCGCATCACAAAAGCATTCCAAGTTGGATCAGTGAAATCTTATGGATCCACCACCACCAGTCCCTCTTATATTGACGACAAGACTCCACCCACCCGAGTACCACCAACCGTTCCAACTCTCCCAACCACAACAGCTTCTCCTGCTTCATCTTTTGACTTTGAGGATACCGCTACCGTGAGCGTGCCACCAAAGCCTATTCGTGTTAGTGTCATTTCAAAAGATAGTATAATGGTTAACGACTCAACTGATGATGGAGCTGGCTCTATTAGAACCATTAAATACGTCCACGTTGAGCCTCTGCCAGAAACCGATACAGCATCCAAGCTCTCAGCTCTTGACAAATACGCAACTGAAACTGTTCATAAGGAAGTTCGTATAAATCCCAAGGAAATCTCTGTGCACATCGATAAAGAATCCTTGCCAAAGCCAAGACCAAGTCAATTGGTACTCGACACTTATGAGCCAACCAGAGAAACTGAAGTTCCTTCTAGTGCAGAGCCACCAACTGATGATCCCTATCCACTAACTGACGAAGAAATTGCTGCTACAATGGCTGAACTTAAAAAGTACGAAGCTGAGCTTGCTGGTCTTCGCCAAAATGAAAACTCTTTAGAAGTTGACTATCCATACAGACTTTTAACTCCACATCCTCTCGAGTACCCAGATCATCCTGACCATCCACAACCATCTAGTTTGGAAGAAGACTCTGATTTGGTGAGTCATCTTGACGAGCTCCTCGCTGAATTCCAGACCAAACCAACTGACGGAACCAAAACTCAAGCTACGGCTGCCAGTAATGCTAACATTCAACTTCAGGCGACCGTTGTGCCATCTCCAGCAAGCCCACCACTTCATATGGGACCAGGGCATAGAAGACCACATCCCATGTTAAAGGTAGGTAAAGTAAGTGGAGAAACGAGTATACTTTTCATTGTTGTTACTTTCTTTGCTTAATGGGCTCGAAAGGAGGTCAGTGAAAGGTGATCGTGTACGTGTTCTACTTTTCCTTATTTCATTCATTCTACAGCACCGCCTACCTCTCAGACCTGGTCTTGGCCGACCACTCATGATGGGAAGCAGACTTCGTCCCTTGATCCGTCATCCTCCAGCAGGGTTCCCACGACCAGTGCCAACCAATGGTGGAAACGGAAACCCACCAAGAATTAACGAGGTTACCGTGTCACAACTTCCGCAAAAGTTTAACAAAGAATGCGACTACTTCTCTGATGAATTGTGCCTTCTTGTTCAAGATTACCCCATGTAAGAGTTTTTCTTGCATATTTTATGTAGATTTTTAAAATTTTATAAACTGGTTTTAAAACTAAAACATGTAATTGCTCTTATTCGATCTATAGTGAAGCTATCACTGAAGCAATGGAGCAGAATCCACCAGTTTCTACTGCTCTTCTTTCAAAGGAACCATTACACAACCAAAAGAGCTCTAGTTACATGGACGGTCTACCAGAATCTTCATCTCATGAATCAGAAGGTCAAGACCTTGGACAAAAACATCCAGACTTTGCAGGTGAAGGAGGATTCCTCTGTCCCAGTAAGGTTGCCTACGGAAAAATTAAAAAAGCCAAGAGCAGTACTTCTGGAGACTGGAAATATGTCGTCAATTACGGTGACAAAACTCAAACTCTTCGACTTGAAAAATGCTTGTAAGTGACTATTTCTTCGAAAAGTGATACCACCTCAGTGCACACCCATTTTTCATGTAAAATAACAATGATTTGTTTCAAGGTCCCCCGGAGACTCTTGCAGCTACATTATGCCTCACTTCCGTACTGCTTGCACTCAAGTCTACAACTACCACCGTTTGTTAGCATGGGACTCTGAAAAGGGTCTGCACATGGATACTTTTAAAGTTCCCACTTGTTGTACTTGCCACGTTTTGGGCTACTATGTTCCCGGAAAGAAGAACTTACCACAAAGTCCAGCAATGTCATCAATGAGACGCAGAGATCACTTGGGACCTCGTTTAATGGGACCCCCAAGACCAAGAAGATTCCCTCCACACCACCCACATCACGGACGCAAGCACATGCACCCAATGATGGTAATGCTTCCTGGAGGTCCACAAATGCCAATGTCATCTATGCACCCAATGAGCGCCATTCCATCCGCCGCATCTGCCGCAGTAGTGCCAACCGTACCAGCCAATGCTTCAGTCGATGTAGCCCCAACCACCGCAGCCACCAACAGTGAAGACGAAGTTCTCAGGTCACTCTTGATGCAATATGCAACTCTACGTGAAAAGATTACCAAGCTTAAAGACTGTGAGTTATAATTTATCTAATAAGTTTTTTTTTAACCATGCAGAATTCCATTTATGATAACTCTTTTTTATTTTAAAATTCCAAAGCCAAAACACCTAGCAGCGCCACCTCAGGTGGATCATCCTCAGCCTCCTCCGCTTCTCAATCAAAGCGATCATCCAAGTTGTACAGCCACTGGCCCAAGGATATCATCAAGGCCCTTCGTAAACGCAAGCGTCAAAGTACCATCTCCTCCAAGAATAACAAGATGAAAAAGCCTAGTCCAGAAATGCTTAAGAAAATCAAGAATCTATTGACCAACTCTACCAAGCTTGAAAACAATCCTAAACTCAAACAAAAGATCCAGACATATTTGAGAAAATTGAAGAGCAATGTCAAAGAATCCAGAAGAAGCAAAAGTTTGACTGGAAAATCAGGTCGCGGTCGTGGAAGTAGAAACATGAAATTAAAGTTGTCCAGCACGAGCACAAACAGCACCAAAATCCACAAAACCAAAAAAGGAACAAGCAAAGCAGATTCAAAGAAGAGGCTCATGCTTTTACTTTCCGTTGCAAAGAAGAAGATGCAAGATGAGCGTAAAGCAAGAACTTCAAACCTCCAACAATCTCCAGTTCCCTCCAGAAACAATAAAACCAATAGACTGACTTCTCGACCACAATCACCAAGAAATCGACAAATTAACTCATCTCCAAAGTCACGCCAAGCCAACTACGAATCCCACCCAATTTGGGATTACTTCCATAAATTACAAGGTGGCTCAGCACAACCTCCATCAAGTAGGGCTAGAAGACTCACAAGAAGACTTTTCTAAATATAAAAAATTGAGAAAAGATTTTTTTTACAGAACGAAAAGCATGGCTTATGTTTTTTGAGAGTTGTTAGTTTAAAAAGTAATTGTTGTTAGTCAATTTTGTTGTGAGAATGTTGTTAATGCTTTAATTTATGATATGTATTTAAAGTCGGGGTTTTATGTTTAAGTTTGCATGCTCATAATATGTGGAGGAAGTGATGAGTTAACTGCTTTTGTTGAATTCACCTGATGTAGTTGGGAATCATATTGATTTGATTTTTTAAATGTTGAAAAAGGAGGTGAATGTAATGTACATACATTTTCGCTATGAACACAGTACGTCCTTTTTTGTGCCACAAAACACAAACTATTTTAATCTAAAAAATACTTTTACAGTAAAATATGTTGTTTCGTGTCACTAGATAAAATTTTCAGTGTCAGAAGCGAAGCATTATAAAGGCTAATTTATTTTTGTAATCTACTCCTTAACCTATAAATATGTTGTAGGAATAGGTTATCATTTAGGGTAAATGTGGATAATGTACGGATGACGAAAGATGTGATTTTCATGTGTAATTTTGTGTTCATGTTGTATGAAATATTTTTGGATAAACTTTTGTGGATGTTTCATTCTTGGAAATGATTTTCATAACGACAAATCTTTGACGGAGCTTAAATGACATTAGATATGTAGTAACGGTAAATAATTTTTATTTATGGTACCTGAGTAATTGAATGCGTCTGTTGGGTGTTCTACTAGTTTATTGCTACGAATGACTGCAGGCTGATAAATGTATTTATTATTGCTGCTGTGAAAATGGGAACTATTTATAAATGAAAGAGTAAAGATGATTGAATAAATGCGTTGTGGCTCATTTAGAAGATGACAATGTTGAGATTTACTTGAACTAATTAATAAAAAGCACATACAAA
>JAQIWN010004357.1:0-11374 GCA_034699025.1 Entomobrya cf. arborea Gr-Col-00668 | reverse complement strand
ACCTATATAGACCTTTAATTCAATTAGTTTAGGTAGACATAAAATGTGAGAAAAATAATTGCAGATGAAAGCTTTCCCATGTATCTTGGAGGTATATTCAATATGAATGTATTTACACAATTAATTGTAATGAAACTTATAAGATATTTCTTTTTTTTCTGTTCTGAATTTGTTTACAAATATATTAAATGAGATGACGATGACACTGTTTAATGACTTCAGTATTCAAAAAAGTAATTCAAATTATTTCCTTTTTGTTCACTCAACGACAAGATGTCAATTTACTATATACACTCAAAGGACTTTCAAATCAACAACCTATTCAAACAACAAGCATGATGAGATTTTAGAGTGGAAGAGCGTGTACAACTCAGCTTGCCTTTGATCTCTAGAACTAGTTTTTCATTAAGCTTCCGGTGGTAGTAAACAAATTTGACTTCACAAATCGTTCGCTCTATTATAAAAGGTTTATAATATATTTCAACCGAAAAGTTTGCTAATTTTGATTCGTAGAAGTCATGAGAAAATTGATTCCCTAAAATGAATGGCAGGTGCTACTGAACCCTCCTTATACTCCAATTTGATCAACGTTTGCTGGTTTGTTGTGTGAAAATTAACCATCAAATATTCATGTAGGCTCAAAGTATATTCTCAGTTCAGTTACAAGTAAATAGTTCATGCTAGCATGATTTATCCTTACCTGAGGTGTTGCCGTAAGTATGATCCGTTCGAGGGCCAGTTTCCTCCTTAACATTAGCTGGCCCATGTGCCCTATCCCACGTAATGTTGTATTGAGGGTTTTCCAATGGATGCCATCCGCACCAACCTGACTCAAAAGTACAGGATGCATTCTTGGGCAGTTTATCTGTACAAATCAGTTCAGCTCTCATAAAAATCACAGCATTTGTGAGTGGTTTACATCAGCACTAATTTAATTTTGGTTAACCTTATTTTCACATGAAAATGAGTAAAAGCATATTTAAACCGCAACCCAAACGTGTACATAAATACAAGCAGAATTATATATACCTACATGTAAGTACAATGATTTCTATTCTAACAAGCAGATTCAAGCAATTTGTTTGAAAATGAGGTGATGGGTTTCGGTAATTGAATGCTGATTGTATGGACAAATGTTCGTGGTCCATCAAATTAAAATGCGGTTGAGGGAAAAATAAGTAAAATTTTCGTGTAGCGTACAGGGCTAGAGAAAGCACTTCTGCCGCTTGAAGTTGGGAAGTGAGCATTTTAAAGAAGAGAATGAATGCTACTCACGCCAACACCACAAGTGTTAAAAAGAATAGCATGGTAAAGTAAGTACATCTACATATATGAAACGGAAAGGTCAATTTCTTCTCTGTGGCTCCAGTTTTTTCTGCAACATCCTCTTGTCTAGATTGTCCAAAACAATGCAATTTACTTTTTGAAGGAAAAAAAAGAAAAGAAAATTGACTTTGAAGGAGCAAACATACCACATGGTACACGTTTTAGTGAAGTAGATTTTTCTTGGAAAGTGTCCTCGGATGGAATTGGTAAGAAATGGAAGAGAAAAAAACGAGTCAGGGCACTTTGTGTAATACAGCAGAATATTACACTGCGCCACGCAAGTTGGGAACTATATTGAATTGGACCTTTTTTACAACATTTGTTGATGTTTATAATGTTTTTATAGTCTACCTGTGAATGTCTACAAGAGCAAGAGAAAAAGAGTGCAGATGGCTCCTTGGTTGATGTACTGGATGAATTAGATTGAAGTTCACTTAAGTTTTCCTTGCCTATTTCTCTATACTAAATGTTTTCACAAAAAGAATCGATGTCTACTGAATCTGATGGTAATAGTGATTACATTAAGATTCATGTGAACTTAATTGAAAGCTAATGGTGCATATTTTATCTTTTGGCCTTTCAACTTTCTTCATTTTTTAAACTAACTTGTAAACAAACAGCTTCAAACTTTGACTGCTATATAAAAACATGTTTTAGAAATGATATATATATTTATAAACCACTTTTGTAAGCAAGCCTGATTGAGTATATGATTGGAAAAGAAACAAGTCATGAGAAAAGTAGTCTTTAAAAACTACTATTCTATGTGGACATTGCTAGGATAATGAATAATGGTAAAAAATCATGAAAAGAGACAAAAGTTACAAAGTTAAATCCTTAAAAAAAAGAAGTTCTTAAAAGACATGACCAACCACCAACCCTGAATACTACATTATAGACATTTAAACAAGCAGAGATGGTCACAGTCACAACGTTAATAACGATGATGATGATGACTGTGCTGAGGGAGTTGACTAGTGAGGAAAAGAGGAAGGAAAAAACATTTTATGTTCGCATAAAAACATGACATCGCTCTGTAGTAAGTAGTACGTCTTGTGTCCGCGTGCGTGATTAAGAAAATTGTCACGTTCCAAACTTTTTACATATTACTAAATGGAATGAAAACAGAGATTATGGCATGTTTTTGTCCGCCTGCCGTGCTTTCTCTTTTTTCATGTTGCTATAATTCTTTCTTACTCTCATGACCTATTCCATCCTCTTGTATAACAGTGCCTCTGCTGCGCTTGAAGTTTCTCTTCTGACTTTTCCTCCCGTCTAGGTAATTTATGCAAGGCCAACTTTATACTCGCTCGCTCATTACTTCCATTATGTACCTACTATGGTTATATGGAATATGGTTATGGTTAGTATCGAATTTATAATAAACATTTTACTTGTGAGAAACGACATTTACTGTTTGCCGACTATATCTTTCCGATCAATGTAGAGTTGAAAAGTTTGAAAAGAGCAACAGACGAGAAAACATAATGGTTTGGTTGGTTGTTGTTGCTGCTGTTTGTCTATGTGTGTATGCGTGCATGTGATTAAAACTGCTGAGAAGATGTACATGAGGCTCCATAAAATACATACAACTACAGCCCTAACTATTGCACTATATCGTGTAGTGTGGTGGTGAAAGCTGAAAGCTAAAATATTTCACGGTCTGATGCCAAACCTAATATTTGAGACCCACAGCTTGAATTTTGGCAAGGCTCCCCATAGTCTATGATTTGTTTTGAGTGTAATGTTCTGAACCTGTTTCTGGTTCTGTAAGTTATAGCTAACTGCAGACAGTATTAAATTGTACATTATATACAGATGATTTATAAAGTGCCAAGATGCTGTCTGTCCTTCAGTCTTGTGAAATGAAAAAAAAAACGATGTTAGTTTTGAGTGAAATTCGGAACATTTATTTATTATTTGAGATCACAACAACACCACACCACATTCACCCCAACTTGGCTTGAGCATTTACTTTTGTGATTAGTAAAAGGGCAAGCAAGCCCAAAAACAAACTGCTTCTTTGATATTTCAGCAACCTAGTTTCCTTAAAATTAGTAAAATTTCACTGAAAGAGATCTGCCCTATGTAATCCTGAAAACATGATGATTTAACGAGTGAAAGTCAAGCGTAAAACTGAAAGAAAAGTCGTTCAAGTGAAATAAATGAATGTAGGTACGTAGGAGGAAGATAGCATGCCGCTATATGAGTATGAATGATGTTTTATTCGACTGGAAAGGAAGAAAAATTTAGTAATTTCATAGACGTCATTGGACACTGGGTTAATAATACACACTGTTTACTAAAAATAAAATTATTTATGTTTACATTCCTCTTTTGAATAATATTTTCATTGCTATTTCTATCTTGTATCATCATCTAACTTTTCAGGAACTCTGATCTGATAAAATATCATATCATCAGAAAATAAAACGGCTGAATGAATGTAAACAAACAAGTTTTGTAGATATCATATAATTCTTGTCATCAAAGAAAACATTATTGTTTTTCATGTGGCATGTTTACATGCAAGACAAATTATTCAATGACGAAGTTAGCCTTTTATGAACTTTACGCACAACATTCAGTCTCCCTGAATTGAAGTTAGCAAAAAAATCTGTTTGCCTGAACTCTGCCAGGTTGATAGCTTTTAGCAATAATTCGTTAATGGTGAATTGTTTTGGCATTCGTATTTTAACTTTCTTTCGAATACGTACGATAAAGTCAATAAACTGATTGTTTGAAGTCCTATGTCAACAAAATGAGGAAAATCCGGCACATTCTAAGTCATGAACAAAGTTCATTGTTTCTGTCTTGTAGCTCATTTAATAAGAGAAAAGAAAACACGAGTTTTAGCTGGCTTTTACACTAGAAAGATTGTGTACAAAAATAGAGCATTATTATCACATCATCAAAAGGATTATAGGAACAACATATTCTTATTTCCTTCCACAGGAAATACATGTAGAGCCGAGTGGATTTTTTATCGTTTTTTCTGCAATGTTTACTATTGTACACTTCCTTTATTTTTTGTGTTTCTAATAAATGTGGTATGGTGGTGTGGGGTGACTTGTGTGCTTTATAAGATAAATGTTCTGTGGAGTATAATAATAATGGTGCTGTCTACCATTTATGTACATTTAGTTTACACGGGTAGGTAAAATAAGGAAAGAATGAACACGTTGGTTTTTTGTTGTACTCTAAATTGAACTTTTCCTTGTTTCATTTTCAAGTAATCAAGACATCCATTTAGCAATAACTATTCACTGAAAGCATGAGAACTAAGAAGCTGAACCAATATAAAATATTAAAGTTTTCAACAAAAATATTCATAGTCATGGTGGAATTTCAGACCTAGGTTAAATATAACTATAGTGTTTGATGAAAGTGACAATGCAATGCTTCACGTTCCATGTAACGCAATTTTTCTACTATTTATATTGTATTGTAGCGATTTTTTGTACGATATTTTTCTGCAAAAAGGCACGCACACTTTTCCGATGAAGTACTTCCTATCTCTTCCAGCTTTTTTTTCCTTCTCGCCTTCAAGCAAGTTTACTGTTTGTGTGCCTAACTTTTTTAGTATAAGAACCATTAAGACTACGAGAAAATACTTCTATTGAGAACAGAGGACAACAACCTGGTATGGTTTTCAGTTGTCGTTGTGCCACTTATATATTTACAAAAATGATTTCGCAATAATTTAATTTAAAATCTAGTGAATATTGCTGCAATCTATGTTATTTTACTATCTCACGGGCAAAATGTCGAAAGATTTTTATCTCGATACAATTTAGTTCACATGAAAAGGTAGAAGCGCGCGTGTGGAGGAATAATACAAGATCGTTTTACATATATTACTATACAACCAGTTACTTGACAGGACACATGATGTGTTTTGTAACAACATAAAAAGCTGTCCTGAAGGCAAAAACGTAATCTGATTCACAAAGGCTTATATTTCTACATTATTTCGTTGTGCTTTACATGCATCGAAAAAGGAAAGCTTTGTAAAACAATATTATGTATAGTTTCACAGAACAAGCAGTCTATATAATTACCACAATGTTGTTCCTCGTCTTCTCCATTCAAGCAATCTTTGTTCAGGTCACAAAGCCGATTGCGGTCAATACAGTTTCCTTCATTACATTGAAACTCCCTTTCAGAGCAGGATGTCTTGCACGTTTTATTACCTGAAAGAAGAGATAAAGTATCGCATGTAACGATTTGACGTGACGAACACGTACAACAATAGACCAATCCACTGACACGGTTTGTTTCCTTGTTTTTCTAGTTTTACTGTAAGATAGCGCTTTCTCCAGTAGTGTGACAAAACAACAAACTTTCCGTTCGCGTTGTTTACTTATTTTTACTGTGAGATTCCATTATTATGATAAAAAATATCTCTACATATTAGGAAATGTATGATGCTTACTTGGAAAACAATCAACTAGTCTGATATCGTCAATGGCAAAGTATGACGGGAACCTGGCGTTATTGTCAACCTCTAAAACGATTTGAAATGGTTCCTTTACACGTCCAATCGGTTGTCTGAGAAGTTCCCATCTAAAAAATAAACAAAAAATTTTCTCATTCATTCATATGAGAATACCGTATGCATGTACCAAGTACCAGATAACGAATTTTGACATTATAGAATTTTTGGTGATTTGATTTGATTTGTTATCGTTGTCGGTATCAATACATTGGAATCTCTGTGCATAATGTTTTTGCATAGTAATAAGCATATTGTCCTTCTGTGTCTGAATATTTGTTCGACGTTCTTGTCTTAACGTATTTAAATCAAAACATTGAAAGATTACTTACGTATTCAAGCCATTTCCAACCTTCGACATCGGCACGAAAGTTGAATGCGCTGAATTGATCACAACTTTCATTTCAACGTTCTGCATGTTGTGCATGTGAATTTGCGCCTCTAGAAAACAAGACGACTGCGATTCACGAAACCAAGAGCTGTTAAGAGTGTACTGGGGGAATTTCTGAGTTCCGTTCTCCCATGCAAGAAGTAGGAAATGTCCTGAAATACATATAACACAGTGCAAACAAGTTAAGAATAACATTTAACATGATTAGGTAACTATCTTCAACATTTATGTTTTTGGTAAAGTAAACCAATTAAAGGGGTTCTACAAATATTTTCCTCTTCCCCATCCCCATTCAATTATTATCCTTGTGTAAACAATAAACATGCTATGAACTTTATGTTGTTTGTCTTGTGTGTTTATATAATATGCTTTATGTCCGCGATTTGAATATCTGCTTATAAAAATATGCACACTTTTTTCTCATATAACCACAATTTTACTACAAAACATTTTGGAATTTTCTTGACCAGTCATGCGTAACAAGATAAACCAAATTCTATTGTGGAACCTTTCTCTTATTGCTTCCAGACACAATAGAAGAACAGTCGAGTTAGCATTTTGTTAGCAATCTTACTACTAAACTTACTACACTTTAGAGTACGCATAATATTCTCAAAATTACATAGATTTTCTTTCGTTCTCAAACTCCATTATTATTTTAACAATTGCTTTAATACAAAGGAAAGAGACAACATTCATTTGTGGAATATAATATGTAATCTTTCCTTGTGCACGCGCAATTTCTTCTAACGTGGTCATTGCCTGCCTTGACTATAGTCTACAGCTTCCGCAATATCATCAATAGAACATTCTTTGAAAGAGAAAGCAAGCACACTTTCCAAAACTGCCAATGCCAAACTACAACGTGTGCATTCATTTAACATTATATTTTCATTTCCAATAACTTTTCTTTTTTCCAAACAAACTGTCTAGTCTAACCTGACCAGTAGTGCATCAGGCCACCACAAAATTTATCTGATGTAGAACCTGCTACAAGCTACTACCGCTGCGCTATAGGAATTCTTTGTAGAAAAATTCTCCATTATTGAGTATTGTACATTATATCATTTCATCTCATTCTGTGGAAGACAAGAAGGGAATAAGAAAATTGTATAGTTTCTTGCAAGGCAACCACGAATAATAACAAGATATACAGACTTATTGATAGGCATGGGATATACATGACATATTGTAAGCTAGTTAGATTCTCAGAAATACTACTTTAGCAGAAGAACAGAGCAGGAAAGAACAAAATCAGCGAAGCGTGATGCATTTGGTGAACTGAGGAAAATTCAGAGTGAAAGCTGGAGCTTAAAGTGGTAAACCATGAATCTACGTATGAAAGTATATATGTTATGTTACATGTTCATGTAACATGTACTCTGTATATGAATATCTACCATGAAGTTATCCGTTTTTCTTTCTTACATACATAAATTTTTCGTAATATACTTACCAAGAAGTCTAGATCAACATCAAAAGTAGTATAATAATAGTATAATATTTACGTATGTACAGGGTTTCATATAAAGTAGGTATAACATTAATTTTCCGTTGTACGTCCCAGTTAGTTTTGTGCATCGCTAATGTAGTTATCTATTTTACTCTTTCACTTTATACACAGTTTGTCTATATACTCATCCTACTACAATTTCGATACTTTTCATCATGAAAACACATTTTATTCCATTAAAATAAACTATTCACTTGAGTCGTAATTTAACAGCGAGCATTCAACCATGATGGTGGTCTTTTAACCGTATATACACACTCCTGTGCTGTTCTTTTTTTACTTCTTTTTCAAAACAAAGATGAATACTAAATAATTTTATGTTTATCTTTCCATTTTGAATATTTTTAAAGTACCAACATTACACAAATTATATCCGAGGTGTAGTATAAAAACATGGAACAGAAGGTTGGGTACTAGAGTACGCAATACTGTGTACTAAAAATGGAAATGGTTACACAAACATAACATCTCGCGCATTTCAATGTGATTCATATTAAAACATTACTTTCGCTTTCTCGTTAACTCTCATAAGGGAAAAAACAAAAGTTCAAAAACTCCGTCTAAAGAATTGTCACGACTCGTGACTATACACTATAACGTACGTTGTTGAATATGATTGCGCGTGCTTGCTTACTTTATATACAAACTTGACTACTTTCTACATGTCACTTTATACTTCATGTGTATTCAAAAGAGCTTTTTATATGATCATAATCATAAAATAAAAGAACAGGTTATAAAATTTTGAATAAGTATTCTGCATTCGTTGACTGCATTATAATATTATTATTACTACTATAGATGCATCATCAACCACCCACCCCTTTAAAAAAACATGAACACAATTTGCTCTCACCCAAGACGACTTCTTCTTGTCTCTCTATTCGTTTTTGCTGAGAGAGAGAGAGAGAGAGAGAGAGAAAGCTCTTACTTACAAACACAACAACGAGTTTGAACTCTTCTCTAATACAATTTTCCAAAGCAACTTTCCTACAACGGTATCGATCGCTCATCCCATCCGCTTTTCTTTCTCCAGAACTTTTACTCACTCTCTCAAAAAAGAGAGAGAGAGAGAAAGAGAGTTTACGATTACTGCTCTTAGTACTACTCCGCTTCCACCACCAACTTTACAAAAAAAATTGCCTAGTACTGCTGATGATGCTGTGGAATGGCAATGGTACACATACAGAATGAATGTATGTGTATATACAGTATACACAGCGAAATGACGACAGGTTCACATACACAAAGAGAAGTAATAATATGTAATCCTCCTCCACCGCCACCGCACTAACTCAGACAGGGAAGTACGAAAAAACAAAATCCCTCGACTTCCTATCTCCGTGCGCATCGTGAAATTCTAGGCAAGTGATATGATAAGATATACATTAGGCAATCAACAAACCACGTCTACCTTTAGAATATTATTTTTCTAAATAAATTGTTCGTTGAATCTAGATAGCTATCTAATAAAAATTAACATATGTATTGTTATTATCTCTTTGTAAATGGCAGGAGAATACGTAACATTCAACACATACAGATGTCTGTGTGATATGATATAAACGTGTAGAAGAGAAAAGGGGAAGAAATATGTATTAAGAATGAGTATGGTGGCAGAAATTCCGTAACAGTTTTCATAATAATCAAAACAGCCGAAAATATTATACACTCATTAACAAAATAATTTATCACAGTTTTTGTATTCTTTTGTTGCAGTTCTTACTTCGTAGACGGAATAAAGGTGCACAATGAAACAACTCAATCTACACTCGTTTTTACAAATGAGTGCTAAAGTAGAAAGGGAAATTACTTTTGGCGAATGAGGCAACTTTGTTTCCTTCTTAAGAGTTTATGAGAGAAGTTTCATTTTTTTGTAGTTGCATAATGGCATATAACCTTAAATTTATAATGTGTACCACAGTACATCCATTATTCTAACAAAGCAACGTAACATAACTTTCCTATTTCGACAATTCACTAGACTTCTGCTTTTTGTGTACAGGTTTTTCCCCAGTTTTACGTTGTTTTTCTCTGAAGTTCAAAAGTTAAAAATAGGCTGTTTTCAGCAACTCAATGTAAAGTAAACGTAACATCCATACACATAACTAGTTTCGCAAAATAGTACTTTCTCTTTAGCTCCTTTTGAGTATCTGTGAGAGATGATGATTACGATGATGATGCATGTGCCTTTACACTCTACCGACCGGTTTCCTGCCTTTCATAACTTAAGTACCACACCACCACATCAACTATATACATCTGGTTGTTGGTGGTATAGTTTCTGCTAGAGAACTTCTCAATAAGATTTAAAACCTGACAGCAAAATACTCTCTTCCGGCTATAAGTACTTTCCTTAAGAACCTTCCCAGGAAAAGAGTCTGTATCACTTAAATACGTACAACATTGAAAAAATTGTAACTCTGACGCTGCTTCTGCTTTCACTTTTTTTTTACTTGACTTGTTGTTGTATAATAATACGTCTTTAGATGATGGAGACATTATGTTACGCGTATTGAGGAAGTAGTAATATGTTAAAGTTTGTAAGTTTATTTCCTCGTAGTAAGAGTATCAAATTGACTTCAATCATCGTTCTTTCTTTACCATGAGACTTGACGAGGATCTCCCTCTTGAGAAAGCAATATGCATAATATGTCGATTTTGTACCACTTTTCTCTCTGTTGTTAACTTACTGTTGACTTGTGAGTTTACGCCTTGTTTAGTGCATACCTACTTTTCTATAAAGATACAATACATATGAAAGAGAGAGAAAAAAACAGAAGTAGTGAAAGTGAACAGCATGTGTGTATTCTCAAGTAAAAAATGGTCGGATGGTAAGCCTGGTTGATTCTTTTCTGTTGTGTACGTTCAATCACATACATTACCCATAAAAGTTCTCATACGATATGAGTTACAGATACATGGCCATAAGTTGGATGAAGAGTAAATCCTCTTGATAAAAGTTTTCATCTTTATCTTCTCAATATTCATGTTTTTGTTCGAATGTGCGCATCCATTTTGTTGTGTTGGAAAAAATGGAGACTTCAAGTCCGGGCCATGTGTCTACGTCTATCCTGGCTTGCCAGGCCAGACCGTTACCCAGGCATGCATGGAGAAAATATTGAGTAAAAGTAAGTCCGCAAGCGACCATTATTGGTACGACCAATACCAGTCAGTACCGTCATCACGAAAAAGTTCAACTTTCTATTTCTCTTTTTTTCTCTCCATTTTTATGAGGAGACGAAAGTGTGTGTGTGTAACATTTGTTAAATGTACATTCATATCTGTTAGGAAAGCATATTGTGCACAGCCTTTTGCGCACCGGATGTGACTATTTGAGAAAACGATTGTTATCGTAATAGAAGTATTGAATGTTGTGCCCTTGTGTGGAAAACGAGTTTTCTTTTACTGACACATTTTCATACCTTCACGATTTCCTTTTTCCACTAAAATTATAAACGAATGAGAGAAACGTAAGGAAGTAGTTCACCAGAGAAGATAAAGAAAACGCACAAGGCTAGCGAGGAGTTGTCCAATGTATAATTTTGGATAACATTCCATCTGGAACTGGAATATTGAATTTATGAGCTAGCGGCATTAATACGAAAAAATGAATATACACACTTACAGTCTATTTTAATGGGAAATA
>JAQIWN010004356.1:0-11375 GCA_034699025.1 Entomobrya cf. arborea Gr-Col-00668 | reverse complement strand
TATATAGTACAGAGTCAACAGCGCTGGCGAGCTTCAGTAAAAAAGGTCAATTGCTCATCTCTTATGACCATCTAATGCCACAATCTTTCGGGACACATGGCAAAAACATTCCATTCGATTCCAAAAGTCCATTTTTCCTTTCACATGTTAAATTACCGTGCTATTGTCCTGTTCGATGGTACCGTAGGGATTTCTCATCAGCTTTGATCATCACGTTCATAACATAACGATATTAGTGAAATGATAAATTATGAAATAATTTTTTGAAAAGCAAAATTACATTAGCGAATTAGAAAATTATAAATTGTGCCCTCTTTTACCTAATCAAATTTCAAGCATTTATGTAAGCATGAATCACTTATAGAAGTCCTTTAATTTCATTTTCGGGTATTTTTGCTCCAAGAAAATGTGTAAAATCTAAAATTAAAATGAATTTACTTTAGTTTCAATTTTTCAGTGACTTATACAAAGTGAATACTAAAGCATTTACTCATATACATTTTTATAAAAATTCAGAATCCAGCAAACATTAAAATTTAAAAAAAATACTTCTAGGAATTTCTTGCTTCTGTCTTCAAACTTTCCATGTATTTTGAGCAATATTAATAGCTTCAACAGACTTAAATGCTTGACTTAAATACACTTCATTTCAGTAAAAAATTTACTAGTAAGATAGTACCGGGAATAATGATGAAACTGTAGCATTATTAAAACAAACGTTCTTCCACGTGGCTGAATAACCGTTCGTCTTTTTAAAAAATGAACACCTTTGCATCAATTTTTTAAACGATAACGTGTAGATCTCTTCGTTAGAAATTTCTACAGAGTAGAGCTCCTTTCTCCTTTCATTCCCGCTACGTCAGCCATTTCTTGCTGTAAATTGCTTCATTGCACTATATTTACATAATAGCAAGCTTGGCAGCACTCTCCCTGAACATTTTTGTATTGCATTTTTTACTTTACGACTTCCACATTTTTTATAGTTATAACCCTGATGTGCTAAATACGTACAATAGCTAGACGGGCTAAAGAAAAGAAACGACTGGAAAGAGAAAAGCGATCATCATCGTAATCATCTTTTTGATCATCATCAGCTGCATCATCATTTACCCGGCAAGTATGTATACAACGCTTTTTTTTCACTCAACTATAATGGAAATGGAAAAGTGACACCTATTCTTTTTCTCAATAATACACTCTGAAAGATCTCTGCTGGAATGAGTTACACCATCCCTTGTTGACTCTCCACCATTAGGACCTCATGCACTGCTGTTGCTGCTAACTTTTACCTCATTTCTTGTCTTGAATGTCACAAGGAATCTTCATTGAAGCAGATGAGACAACATTTGTCGAAGACTTGGGCCTGTTTTTTATGGCGTTGGATCGAAGAGGAAGTAAAGTCATTCCATAAAAAATGTTGAGTGGCTAAGTGCGTTCTATCTCTCTTAAAAAATTATATACTTACCAATCTTACCATCCACCAAAGACAAGACGAGACGGAGAAGTAAAGATGTGCACAACTTGCCTAAAAAGTAAAGGTAGCGATTCTCCCCGTTCCCAGCTAAAAAAAAATCCAACAGACACACACACCGCTACTACATACCTAAAACTAACTTCCCGATTGATGGTGGTGCTGGTATGGTAGTGTTTCTTTCTGTATGAGAATGAATGTGTTAAGTTGAGAGGTTACATAGCAAATGAAAAAAGTTGTTATATTTGTAAGGGTTGACTTTTTCTAACTTTGCATTAGGTTTATAAGTGAATTTCATCTCATTGACTTTCATTTTCGCGTTTCCTTTTTCATCTCAAGTTTCTACTACTATAGTAGGTACTATAGTAGCATGGTATACGGAAAAGTGAGCTTCATCATCGTCACATCACTCACGTGCTTCATTTTTTGGTACGGTCCTCTTCTTTTTCTTGAGTGTTGTAGGAAAAGGTGGGAGAATCGTAGAAAAATGCTTTTCTAACTATTACCTTCTCGTAGAAGTACACGACAGACGGCATTCTTCGTCCTCTTTAAATTATTCTTTCAGAGTAGTTTAGCCTAAAGTTTTCAACTTGCTCTCTTGTTTCTTGTGCGTTATGTATATTAAATGGAAGAGTATGTTATTCCGCTGGTCGACTCAAGTATTGATTTTACATGTGCCCTTTTATCATTTCGAGAACAAGACTGGTAAATTTCATTAACAATTGTAAAATTGAAATACAAGTTGGCAAGTTTGGTGAGTTCTCTTACATTAAAAATGTTAGCACTTTAGTATATTATGGCTCACATTTATCCAAGCGTGAAATCGACACCTCACTGTTGTAAAATGTAGCAGTGATAGGACATCCTTGATAGTAGGGATCTTTCTTTTCACATTTCGACGAAAATTTTCCCGAGTGTCGAAAAAAACTATGACATATTATTCTTGGCTCCTTGTTATCTCGGCTTGATTTCCCCGATAAAACATTACAAAAAAAGTATATTTATAGAATATCTGACACACCTACATGGGTAGATAATTTATACCACAAATATAAGTTATAAAAATAAGTACTGGAATAACTTCACTGAATTCAGCACCATCCTTGTTGATAACTGCAGTTTTTCTGAGTTCTTGAAATTAAAATACATTTTCGTCTCGGGATAATATTTTGTTTTTAGAAGGTTGCCATTTGCTTTGTAAAAATAATGTTAGTTATGACGGTACAACAGCATTGCTGCATCTGCATTGAAAGGAACACTGAATGATTTGTGAATATTGGATGCTTTGAACATCATAGCTTCATAGTTTGTAGTTTATCCCTTGGGTCTCATCATCATACATCCCAAAGTTCCCTGAGCATAAATTGTCTGCATTTGTGTTGTTGTTTATCCAACTGCTTAGCAGTTGGGAGTTAACGGTAGAAAAGTCAAAGAGTAACAATACTCAATACACAGAAAAACAAACAGTACCTTCATTCAGTACTTTTAGTTGTACTATTGATTAAGCATTCAACACACAGTTCATAAATATAGTAACTGCATTTCTACTGCAGTGTGATTTTACAATATTCATTCAGCGGAATATTTTAGTATAAAGCTACTACTGAAAGTTGGTCTACTCAGAATTGGTCGACTTATTCTAATGATTTATATATATACTATGGATATAAATGTGTAAGTAAAAACAAAATATTGATATGATATTGATATCAAGGGAAAGTCTGGAAACGAAAGACTCGACTGGTGTGTGTGGAGAGTCCATTTCCATTTTTTGTCTGTGTATTTTTGTATTTCCTATTACGATTCCATTTAATGTTAGAAGAGAGTCCTCTAATATGATGAAAGTGAAAGTTGTTAGTAATTGAATACATGTATTAAATGAACAATCATAACAAGAGCACTCCTTCAATTTTTCTGTTTGGGTTTCATTGGTCTAGCTGCTAAAACGCTTATGATTCATTTTTTAGTCTGCTACTCATCATTTAACAAAGCGTTTATTCCTCGTAGTCTTTACGTGACTTCCGGACTCCAGACCAATGTATTTTCTGTGATATAATGCCAAAGTCAGAAGTGATCATTTACTGACCAGAAAGACGGAGCTGAAATGGCTGAAAGAAAATACACATATTTTTCTGGCTGCATAGCAGCAAAAAAATCTACTGTATAATATATAGTAATAGTGATGCACATATAGCATAGACTTCCAGACAGAGTAAATGGCAATGGAACAGATTTGCTATCTGAATGGCTATCTTCCCCTAAATAGTTTATATGTTCCTTGAGAGAAATGCTTGTACATTGGAGCTCCCTGTATGCATTATGTGTACACATTTACCAAAGGAATGCAATCCAGTTAGACAAACAAACGGACCTAGACAGGGAGTGAGCACGTAGACTTTTTGTCTTTCATATTAGAAAGGTATGTAGTCGATGAAGTATCCAGAGAGAACGAAAATAGAAAAGATGAGCTACTCACAGTATTCTGTACAAAAACACACATTTCACTGTACGTTAACTAGCCTTTGGGTTGGAGAAAAGCATGTAGAATGAGTTATATTCTCGGGGTAGCATTTACCGAGTGGTTGTGTTTTGATGTCTAATTTTTCGTTCAGAATGGCTCCACCGCTCTAAAAGTGTTTACGTAAAAATGGCAGAAGGAAAGAGAGCAAAAGCGAGAGAGTACATATAAGGAAAATGAAAAAATGTATACATTCATACATGGATATATGGACGTACTCCGGGAGCTAACATGGCATTGCACGAATGTGTACTCACTCGGGATGAGTGATGATGCATCAAGTGAAATTTATAGCTTGTGAAATCACACAATCAATCCTCTTTATGAGGTTTCATGAGAAATGTGAGCTTCCATATCGTCCAGTTGTGAAGACAAAGAGAGGAGAAAGCCTACATACCATAGGTAGATGGATTTGGCTCTCTTGCTTATAAAGTTATGAAATGATAATAATAAATTTTTACAACGATGTAAGGAAGTGTCTTTTGTTTTATCTTTATCTTTGGTTTTGCATCCACCAGGAAAACAGAAACTTCATGGAAAAAGCAGTGTCTCAAAAGCTATTTTTTAAAGCCAAATAATGACGTTTTGAACTATTTACAAATTCTAAATACTTGCTGTGTAAAGCTGTGGGCAAATACATACTAAACCTGCCCTGACACCTGTAATTAAATTTACAGTTTAAATTTGTGAAATATATTTGCTTAAGTTGTCTTTAATTAGTAAAAGAATACATGTGTTCGTGTACAAGCTTTGATGTTCATTTTGATATTGACAGACAGACAGGCTTAATCGGCTTTAAAAATTACTTCTGATAGTTCGTAATAATGCTTGTAATAATGTAGTTCAAACCTTAAGGAGCTCATGGTGTACAGAAAATAGACCATAAAGTTGTTGACTTAAACCAAATCAGAATTCTCTGTGTTTTGGTTGTGAGTGCAAACTTATTTTTGTCTATAAAATAAAAATGACATATATTAGATTGAAGCTTATTTATATAGCTCCCAAAGTACGTTTGTTCATCAAAGATCTTGGTTGATGAAAAAGTATGAACAAAGTATATCGTACTTAAGACTTATGCTATCACAATCTATTTCACGGCTAGAATATGTGAAAAGATTGAAACGTTTTTTTTTGCACAGCTTGATCCAAAATCAAAAGAGATGGGTTGCCTCAGAACAGGATTAATTTAATTGTCTGAAGGAGCGATTCGAGAAGCCATAACTATTCTGAAATATGTGACACAGTCATATACACAGAACTTTCGCTACTACTTAATTTGAAGTAGCAAAATAAAGGTATATACATAATATGCGTATAAAAGATATCTCAAAAGAAGAAGCTACAAAAACTTTCTAAAAATGAAAATATAGAGAAAGTAAAGAGGAAGACTATGGTATGCTTAGTGTTTTGGAATGAGAAGCTATTGTCAGGGATGGTGAGAATATTGTGCCAAACATATATACATTGTTCCAATGTTTCTCAAAGTGCCAACAACAGAATATGTAGCAGAGCCTTACATACTTCATACAGTAGTAGAAAGTTAATGGAAAAATCTGTGTAAAACTACGTATTATTTTTACTTTAAGGGAATGAGTAAAATAAACTAGTGTAAAAAAATAAAGGAACGAGGCAGCAATAATAGTAGTAGATGCCAATTAAAAGTTCTTGACACACGAAAGGGTGCAGTATTTGCTGAAAGACTAAAGTACTAGTGCGTTTAGCTGACACAACAGTGTGTGAGTGTGAAGCAATCAGATTGTGAACAAGAGACAAAATGTGTTTTTACAACTGAGATCCTTCTTTTCTGTTGACGCCAATTGGTTATATTGGAACGTTCAATTTGAGAGCTTTCATTTTTTATATTTTTACTCAAGCCTAGAATTTATTTCCATGTTATAATATGAGAAGAACTTTTGCTTTTTAGGAAGAGGTCAATCATTATATGTACGTCCCTGTAGACCCCGCTTAAACCATTATTACCAGCTTTGGACTTAAATGCAAATAAAAGTATAGGAAGCTGAGATTTATGGTGGGTTTTATTACTTTGGAAACGCTTTCTTTTTGGATTCAATTTCACCTCACGTAAAGCATAGCTTAGTGCAGAATATCTAGAGGCATCTTTAGCGACAGTGGCACTTTCCACCCTTTATCCTCCACTCATCTTCGTTCTCACAGCCATTAAAACGCACATGCAAGACAACAAAAACGCGTGAGGTTATTATGATCATAGAGGATGAAAGTATAGAAACTGGAAACCTTGAATGTTTAGGGGAAAACAAGCCAGAGCAATAAAATTGAATTGGGAGGAAGATAGGTGTGTCTGCTTGTCTCATTCGTGTAGTTTTTTTTCGTTTCCTAGAATGAGAGATGCCGACTGCGTACTTTACGGAATTTTTTATCTGATAGATTAATGGGACCTCTAGAAGAAGCGCTAGATTACAAAAAATTTGATACCGATTGGAAGGAATCATAGCATCGCTTGTGCCTGAACATACAAAAAGCTCATTTTATGACGCATTTGAAGGTATACGAAAAATCCTCTATCGATGTGAGAAAACAATTATATTTTTAATGTTTAATGACGTTATATGTTTTAGTTTGGTAGGAAAGAAGGATTTTATCTTGTTTGAACGTGTTTTTGTAATATCAGCAGAAAAGCGTAAATATGATTAATGTTTTTAACGAAATGAACGTACTTGCCTGGTTACTTACCAGCAGAAGTACAACACAAATATTGATATGAGTCTCTAGTTGGAAGTTTCAAAGTATCTGCAAATTCTTCTAAAAAAGGATTATCTGTTTCCACCTGCTAAACGGATGAAATAGGTTAGTAAGATTTCAAAGTGAATTGGGCTAAGTGGTATTGGTAGAGAGCACAGACATGAATATATATGGTACTATGGTGCATGAACATATAATAAAATTGTAGTCACAATGTCAAATTTATCCCAATAGCACAGGTGTCTAAAAGCGTTGAAACATTTCGGTACAACGAAAGTAACACAATTTCCGCGAGATTATTTCTTCAACGTTTCGCGGTGAAATGGCTTTAGCCGTAAGCAATTTTATGTATGTATGCAGTTGTACTTTGTTCTGTATTATGTGTACGTAGTAGCACACCTCATCAACCAACCACATCGATAGGGATGAGAAAGCTAGAAATTGAATTCAAGAAAATTCAATTTTCTTCAGTCTACACGACTGCTTAGGTACACCCTTTTCAATAAAGCCCGTGTGTACGTACATAAGAAAAGGGGAGACTATTGTACATCTTTCTCTTCTCAAAGATAGCTCAAAGCACCATTTTCCCCTTCTGCGTGTTTCTCTAACAAAGAAAACCAAAAGTCCAATCAAATAAACTTTTTATGTATTTTGTAAATTCCTCCAAGTATCACAACACATCCTTCCGATTGCCACCTTATACAATGAAGTGGGTATTTACTTTAGTACATATGTGTAAACAATATGTTGAAGCATTTAAATGAATGAATATTTTATTATTCCATAAATTGGTTTGAATGAATTTGCAAACAAATTAAATTAACATACAAAATGAAATAAGATGTACAAGATGAGAAATTTCATGATGGCTTAGATGGAAAATAAACTAAATATCATCACATATCCATGTATAGTTGATTTTGATTTTACTGTTTAGTGAATATAACAAGCTCTGTTTTTTCATAGTTTTCATGCGTCTATAATTCTTGTGATCATTACGGATGCCGATCATTATATGGATTATAGATTTTGTGATGCAATTCTAGGGGACATCCGGAGATCATCATACTCGGAAATAACAAGATAAAATCAATTAAATAATGATGTTTATTAGATCAGTGTACTTTAAATTTGAACAGTAAGAAATTCAACAAAATAATAAATGAAATATTATCTGACTTCATTTACAGTTATTGGTAATTGTGAAATTGAAATGATTATGTTTTTATGATTAATTTTTAAGCATCAATGCAATTGATGTCTACTGAATTCAATGATCGTATCGTGTCAACCCCCGTTGGCCCCGTTTGTCCGCCTTAGTAGTTATTTGTAACGTTGGAACGCTCTATTTAGGCATTGTATGTATACGGTTGTGTCTGAGTCTGAAATAAATCACTTAAATGCTTTACTTCTGGGTGGCTGTTGTATAGCTGTTGGATGCGCAGTCCAAATATTTTCTTGATTAACGGTACCGGCGTAACGGTACTAACATTACTTCACAAATTGAGCGCTAAATAAAAATTAAACCAATGTGCTTAAACTTCATTCTGAAACGAAATGTGCAAAACTATACGGATGTCGTAAATCCTACAAACCATTTTTCAAAATACGGATATCCACATGTGTGCGCTTTTGCTTTTTTGGCACTGCTTTTTACACTTCCATGTATATAGATACATAAGCGTAAGCTCATAGCAACAATGGTCAGGCATGGGAAACATTCAACCCAACAACAATACAAAATTTCCGTGCCTTGTTGTTTGTTAGTGTGTTTCTGTACTTTCACTTTATACTAAAAAGCAGAGGTCGGTCGATACGTTACGTTGTTGGTTATACTTTTCTCTACTGGATTACTATTGTACATTTTTCTTCTTAAATTTTCCTTTGTACTTCATACTCGAAGGAAGTCATAATTTGCTTTTAGGTTGATACCTCTTCTATCTTGATATGAAAGCGACGTAAAAGTGAAGTAGAATTGGGAAAATGAAAATAGATATGAAATAGAGAAGCATCACTATCTTGTTGTTGTGTTGAGCATTCTACGCTCTTTCTGACAGATCTACAAAGACCATGAATACTAGTTTTAGTGCCTCTCGAGTCTTTAGGGCTTACCTATGGTCTTTTCTCAATAATGCTAAGTCGTAGCAATCGCCATAACGTATGTCTTTGTCTGAATTTTTATGGGATCACTGAAAAAAGATGAAAAGAAATCGTATATATGTGTGTGATAGCAATATATAGGACCCGAGGTTTTGGGATGGAATGCATACATACTTGTGCGCCGTGCCAAAATCAAGGGAAAAATGTAAGTGCATGTGTGTAATGGGTACATGTTGTATAAATATTTTATGTGTCTACCATTGAGTATCTATTACAACTCAAAGATACCAAACTAAGTTCGCCTTATGAAAATATTTTAAAACTTTACGTTTCCATCCTTTCTCTGTATTTTAGTGCTCTAGCTGGTTGTCTTGAAGTTGATTTTTCCATTTTCAGTTTTTATTCAGCCACTGTTGCTGACGACAACACATGTTTACAAGTCCTTTTTGATACGTACGTGTACGTGTGTACGTATTAAAATAGGTGCATCGGTAAGGTATTTTATGGTTATAGTTGTTATAACATAACAACCAAAAGCACATATTATTATGCATTGAATTACATTACTTTTCTCTTATATTTTCTATTTAAAAATGGGTAAAAGATGCGGGGGCGAAATAAGAATTCAAAAAGCCGGTAAAACATGAAATCTTCTTTTATTCGCACATCAAACTTGCAAAAAAATGCGAGAATAAATGAAAGGTAGAAAAGTAAAAGGCGATACTAGGAATATGGAAACTAGAAAATAATAGGCAAATACAGCCGTAATAATGCAATACCGACTACCAAGTATGCAATCAACAAAAGAAAGTAAAGCCCACAAAAAATTGTCCGCTTGTTTTTCTAACAGTGAACCAAAAATTGAGATCTAAAGGAGCCATTTCCTTTAAATGTTTTCCCCCTTTTGTTGACTTGAAGTTATTGTCAAGAAAGGAGAACATTTCTATTCATTGTTGAATAATATCAAAAGAATTTATCTGGCTTTTACTTCTTGCTTCATATTCTTCAAATAGTGTTCCTCTGAGTATAAGGGTACCTAGAACTTCTCATGTGTACGGATTGTAGCGCACCGAATCTCATTTCCGGAAGCCTGGCAACGATTTTTTTCATTGTGGAAATCAGAACCATCATATATGAATGCCTTTTCATCGTTTCCTTATGTCGGATTTCTTAAGGTAAAACTGTTTTGTTATTGTGCTGCTGACTGTGTATACCTAGCTTTCAAGATGGTTTATAATCGTGAGCCCAAGCAGAAATCTATTATTATCATGTTAGATACCAGCCGGGATATAATTGCGCAAGACATTCAACAAGGTATCTCTATAAAATTGCGTTTATCTTCTGTCGTAACTCTGAATGGATGCTGTATTACATTTTCCAGTTTGTGAAACTATTTCATCAAAAGCGTTGAAAAGAGGGCAAACGAAAAAAAAATGTTTTGATGTGATGTGTGTATGGAAGTGAGTCAAATTGGAAATCTGCAAATCATGGTAATCTCATTTCGTCTAGTAAATGAACCACTATAATTTGGTTTTTATATCAGGACGTGTGTGACATATACCATGGGCATACTTGATGGGTGCTTTTTATGTGTTCCAGTCTTGTCTGGAGAAAGTAAAATAGCAATGCATGCTTCCCATCTTTATTTATTTATAGATTGCATTACATTTTACCTCTTTTAATCTAATATATTAGTGCCCAGATGGGAAAAAATAGAGCAAAGTACAGCATAGATTTATCAAAACAGCAACATAGACTGATGTTTTAGGTGTATCACACATCAGTTTACCCTACTCATATCATATGTGCTATCGCCAAATCGCCAAAAAGAATGAATAGACATGTTACAAGTATGATGTCCGATGGGTGCTTGTTTTACGAAACAATGTAGTGTCGAGAAAACCGTAAACCGTCATCACTCAACTTTCTCTTTACCGATTGTGAGGATATGATCTCGGATATATTGTATTTCTGATTTTTAAAGCTACCTTCGAATATCTGTATTTCTTCCGAGTATACACACTTACATTGTACAAGTTGATGGTCTTATATTTCTCAAGAGTTATATGTTTCTACAGGTTATGGACAAAAGTTTGTACAAAAATAGTTAGGTATATTATTAGGCGTCTATCATTGTATTTCATATCATATACCACAAAGCTGATAAACTATGTTACAACACTATCATGGCTAGATACTTCTCAGCTTCGATAAACTCAAGTCGATTTCTCTTTTCATAATTCAACTGATGTAGCTTTTTCTTGCAAAGAACGAGACTAGTTTTTCATAGTTTAGATTGTTGTAATCGTATATAGCATAAAAGTGCACTCTTACGGATTTTTTTTATTGATTTCGTTACTATAAATCTGGTTTGAGCTCTGGCGGGTTTACCATTGCTTGAATAAAAAATAATAATCAGACACACTATTGTCAAAAGGATCCTGAACCTTCCGGTTTCTAGGTGGATTTGATGATGATTTGCCAGTCAAGTTTTTAGGGTGCAATTTAATGACTAAGGCATAATTTTGTGATTTTTTTGGTGACTTATGGAAAATAACTCGTGAA
>JAQIWN010004355.1:0-11376 GCA_034699025.1 Entomobrya cf. arborea Gr-Col-00668 | reverse complement strand
CCAGTTTGGATTATCCAGAGTTGTCGTTTTTGCCAGGTTGTAAGCATCTTGATTATTACAACTCGGGTAATAGCTTTTCAAAAAAAGACTCTACTAGAAAGTAGTCGACAGGAGCTAACTCAAGCTTGAAAATATATTTTATGTTGTAAGTGGTTACGACTGCATGGTAGAACTAAAACTGTTATGAAGTTAATATAAAAATAAATGAAATTTATTTTCAATTTTCTAGTTCCTGTACAATTTTAATCAAAACATAAAAATAGCTAAAAATCGTTCGTCTATACTAGTTCATCATAATCTCATGGTATTAAATCAAATTGATTGCAGGGCAACAGTGCAATAAACTGTCGTTCAATCAGCTTCATATTCGCTTCATTTAAAATCTGGAGCACAATATATGACATAAAGCTTTTACAACTATATGATTCGTAACTAAATATTATTTAAAATAGTTTTATAAGCATATTGCTTGCATATTCAAAAGAACATTTAATACATATTTCATAATAAAAAAAATACATCAAAGCGAAAAAAAATAAAATTGATATTATAACAAACTCATTTCGTAGAAATTTTTACAGCATTTATTTACATCAAATCAATTACAATTCCATTAAAGTATAAAATACTATAGACCGATTGTAAAATCTTCTTACTGTAGTCAAAAGATTTATAGATGTGTGACTTAAATAACGGGTACTATCGAATTTCACATCATATTTCGAGGGCTAGACGAACAACTGATACTTATACTTAAGTAATGTTTATAAGGGTAAGGTCGGCCCAAAGGTTTCATTTAAAATGTGAGGGAACATTTTTTGTAACCGTAGCCGTTCAGGTCACATTTACACCATTCTATCCACAGGAAGTATTGTGTATTCAGCCCGTAGTGCATGACCTAAAGCTTAACAATATATGTAAATGAATGTTACGGGTTTCACGGATGTTGGTTTAAAAATAGTAAACTCTAGCTTTCGAAATTTATTCAATTTCTTCCTCAGGAGTACAGTTTAAAGAAACAAATGAAAATATGCGAAACAGTATAAGTAGCTAAGTTGATGTAATAATTAATTAGCAATTAATAAGATTTCTAGTAAGGGTGCAAGGTTCCTAGGAAATGTTATCAGATTCCTAAGTTATTCTCAAGTTTCTTGAAAAGTGGAAGTAGGAAAGTGGAAACAATGGGACAATATATGTTAATTATCATATCAGCTTTATCTACACATAAAGTGCATACAAAACGATTTACTGAGGTTTGTAAAGTAAAATGAACGTGGTCGATGATATTTTTTGCATCGTTTTCTAGATGTACATGTCGTAAAACACATGTTGGTGAATTCAACAAAAGATGCATAAAAATCGTGCATAAGTTTTGCGTAGTTTAACGTATTCGTTTTTGTTTCAAGTCGTTAATTGTGATAAGTTCGTTTGAATTGATTGAACTATTGGCAAGGACTAAGCAAACAGATTGTTGGCCCTTATGTGGCATAAGTTTGAAATCAATTTACTTTCAAATATAAGTGGTAAGTTTAAAATTTCTCAATTTTTATATCAAGCCTATTAGTAATACGTATGTAATATATGAAACGTATTGGAGACCTTTTGCTAAAAGCTTTTGCAGACGTCAGAGTACACAGCGTAGTTATCTCACTATAGTTTTAAAAAGCTAATAAATTTGTCATAACTGAAAACAAGTGCAAAATTTTTAACCCAAGCGGTCCTTTCCCACGTTACGTCTAACCACCAATATAACGAGGGCTAATGGAAATGTTAGAATTAGATTTCATGTTCCAGGATAAATGAGTAAGATAAAAAATGCTAGTTTAAAAAGTTAAATATTCAAATTCGAACGTGTATTCCATTTCATAAATATCAAAGCACTAAGTTAAAATACATAAGATGATTTATTAGTTTATTAATTGATGAATAAATGGACAACGTTGGATTATTTGGCTGAGAAGATAAATACATAAATTACATGAAACCACAGGAAACGTGTGTGGTTTATATAATAGATAACTGTAAAAAGGTGGAGTAGTTCCTTTAAAAAAACTTAATAAACACTCAGCCTTTATAACCAAAATGAATACTTTAGAAAAACTTGTAAACATTTTCATCGACGCAGGATGATACTGGATTTTAAATATGCAGACAAGTGCAAATAATATACATTTGGTATTGTTATTGAGAAAAAATGATACAAACTTCATAAGCGCTAATGAAGCATACTTGTGAATTAGAATTCTAGTTTTGAAGAATTCTGAAAACGCAAAGCAACTGGCGAAAATTCTGTTACGATTTTAGGAGGAAATAATCGAAACGTTCGAGTATACTCTGGAATTTTTGATTCAGGTATATTGGTAGCTGCGATATCAAAATCTGCCCATTTGAAAAACGAAAATTTTATGAGTCATACTATTGATTTTCGAAGTAAACATAAAAGCCTACGCACAGTTATTATTTACCACAAACCACCAAAAATCCTTTTTCTTGGCTTCTCGGCCACATATATGATGCTCTGATATTAAATTGTGGACTGATTTTCAACCATTTGCATGAGCACATTTAAGTTAAATTTATAGAGATATCAAGCATGATTGATTACTATTTGGATACAAATTAAACGTTTTATTTAGTATTTAAGAAGTATATCAATTATACGAAAAAACGGATTTATATGTGAGTTGCGGTTACATATTAGACTTTTCTGTAAAGTTTGTGGCTGGATATCCATTTTCAGTAAACTACACAATTCTTGCTATAATCTTACGTCATTAACAAATAAACGGGATACATAACTGTGGTTGATGTTGACACAATTAGCTTATTAAAATAACTTGCTTCAAATATTTCTACAGCGATTTGTAGTTACGAATAATTTAGTTGTATTTTTGATGAATTAGTTCCTAGTGAGATTCAGAACATTAACTAAAATATTTAGAAAATTCAGTATTGTTCACATGAATATTATTAACCATTGTACGAAAATGATTAAAGGGTTAAGAAAGAAAAGAATCGAACAATATTTACCAAATTTTGGTAAACGTTTAACCTTTGGAATCACTTTGAACTTAGCTTATGCTGCTATAACTTTACTACACAATACTGGTACGAATTACGAAACATTTAGATAACCACAAGAAATATAGTTTGATGAATCGTAAAGATTGTGGAACGAATAATAATAATTTTCAATTAATATTAATTTATAGAGTCATGTGAAATAAATAAATTTCAATGTAATAAAACCTACATTTGTATTCCAAATCAACTGAGGTGTAACGGTGATATCGACTGTGGACCTGGGGATAAATCGGACGAACAAAACTGCAGTAAGAACATATAATCAGCTTATGGCTTTTTATTTTACAAAAATCAAATAGTAATAAAAGTAGAGAAAAATTATCATCAGCTAAATAAGAAGTTTCTAATGCAAACTTTTTTCAACGATTTGTGGATTTCTTGTAGCTTGTAATGTCTGTAATATAATGTAATTTTAAGGTTGTAGTACCTGAAACCTAACGTATTTTTTGAAATGTATACGCTTCATTCAACATATACTATACAGTTTAAAAAGTTCTAATTTATTTGTTGGAATACTGGTCGTCCAAGAAAATGTTAATCGTCAAAGTGTTGGTTTTATTTTATTCAAAGCGCTATGCTCAGGAAATGCGTTTAATTGCAATAACAGTAAAACCTGTATCAGAGGTGAATATAGATGCGATGGGATTCGAGACTGTGGGGATGGAGATACATCAGACGAGGAGCATTGTGGTTAAGCAATATAACTATTTAACATGTTTGAAACTTAATGTTTTTGCATACCATAGAATTTAATAAAAGAAGTTTCCTAAACGTATTTAAGTAAAAATTAAATTTTTAGAGTCGTGCACAGGAGACTTATTTTACTGCAATACAAACAGGAAATGTATCCCAAGTAGATACAGATGCAACGGGTTGCAAGACTGCGGGGATGGAGATTCATCAGACGAGGAAAAATGTGGTAAATAAAGCAACGTTGAAATTTTACATGTTTGCAACCATATAATCTTTTACATGTAAAGTTGGAATTACAAATTTCTTCTTGAAGAGAAAGTATGTTTGCAATTTTTCAGAGTCGTTTATGAAAAACCAGTTTTATTGCAACACGAGCCAAAAAATTATCAAAGGCGAATTTAGATGTAATTTTTACCATAACTGTGGAGATGGAGACACATCAGACGAGGATAATTGTGGTACAACAAGCTTACTAATTAAAATGTTTGCAAGATCATATTATTTGAAATATAAAGACCAATTTAATGTCATTTCCTAAGGCTATTAAACAAAACTTCAAACATTCACTTTTTCAGAGTCGTGCATGGGGAATACATTTCATTGCAGTAAGAACCAAAAATGTATTACAAACAAATTTAGATGCGATGGGTTTCAACACTGCGGAGATGGAGATACATCAGATAAAGATAATTGTGGTAAGGTAATAATACTAAACAACATGTTAGAAACTTATATTCGTTTACAAATAAAGTTAGAACTAAAAACATTTTTTAAATGGGTCCGTGCACAAATTACTTAATGACTGGGGGATGAGTGGGGTCCTCGATGAGTAATGTCAAGGCCCATATCCCGTTAAAGTTAAAAGGGTGCAAGGGGTTTTCAAAGTTGAGGTTTTTAGATTAGGTAATTTGCACACGTTCCCGAAGTTCTTCAAGAAAAATTCCAACTTGCAATTTTTCAGAGTTTGGCGTCGGTAAAACATTTCAATGCAACAAAATCAAAATCTTTATCAAAGACGAATTTAGATGCAATTGGGCATCAAACTGTGGGTTCGGAGATACATCGGACGAGAATAATTGTGGTAAGGCAACATTACTGATTAAAAAATGTTTGCAAGATTATATTATTTTACACATCAAAGCCGATAAATAGCCATTTCATAAAGCTATTGAACAAAACTTCAAACTTTCATTTTTCAGAGTCGTGCAGGGCAAACACATTTCATTGCAAAAAGAACAAAAAATGTATCCGACTCTTCAATAGGTGCGATGGGTTTCAAGACTGCGGCGATGGAGATACATCAGACGAAGAAAATTGTGGTAACGCAATATTAATAAACGACATGCTTAGTACTAGACATTTTGGCTACATGTTAGGAAGCTTATATCATGTTTCATACAACGGTGCATCAAAGAAAATGTTTTTTTTAGATTATGTAATTTGTACAGGTTTCTCGAAACTATTGAGATTTTTTTATATTGAAATTATTCAGAGGCGTGCTTTGGATACACATTTCATTGCAACAAAAGCAAAAAATGTATCAGACTCTTCCGGAGGTGCAATGGATTTAAAGACTACGACGATGGCGATACGTCAGATGAAGAAAATTGTGGTAAAGAAATACTACTCGAGTACTCGAAATTACTTATTCATTGAGTTAAAAGTTATTTTGAAAGTTATTGAACAAAAACTCAAACTTTATCTGCAATTTTTCAGAGCCGTTTATGGAAAACAAATTTTATTGCAACACGAGCACAAGGATTATCAATAATGAATTAAGATGTAATTGGGTTCCAAACTGTGGGGATGGAGATACATCAGACGAGGATAATTGTGGTAAAGCAAGATTACTTACTAAAAATGTTTCCAAGATTATATTATTTTACATATAAAATTATAATCTAAAGTCATTCTTAAAATTATCGAAGAAAAAAATTGAAACTTTCATTTTTTCAGAGTCGTGCATCGGAAACACATTTCATTGCAACAAGAGCAAAACATGTGTTAGAGACGTAAATAGGTGCAATTGGGTTTCGAATTGCGGGGATGGGGACACATCAGATGAAGATAATTGTGGTAAAGCAATATCACTATGTAACATGTTTGCAAAGCTTTTATTCTTTTGCATGCAAAGTTTGAATCAAAACTCTTTTTCCTAAAGTAAAAATTCAAACTTGCAATTTTTCAGAGTCCTGCATTGGACAAACGTTTCATTGCAACAAGAGCAAAAAATGTATCAGATACAAATATAGATGCGATGGTGATCAAGACTGCGGGAATGGGGATATGTCAGATGAAGATAATTGTGGTAAAGCAATATTACTAAACATCATTTTTGAAAGCGCATATTCTTTTACTTATTAAGTTAGACTTAAAAGGCATTTCCTGAATTGGACAGTGTACAAATTACATAATCACTGAGAGGTAGGTGGTGTCCTTGGTCAGTACTGTTAAAGTTCATATCCCGTTTATGTTAGAAGGGTGCATGTGTGCGTAAAAGTTGAGGTTTTTTGTGATGTTTGAGATCGGCATTTTTATATCAAAGCTCAACTTCGATATCTGGGTCTGTTCAAAGTAGTACTTGCAATAGCAACGGCCATGAAAAAGGGACTACTTCGAACCATCATTATTTATTTAGCTATTATTTATAATATTTGATGTAAATTTTCTCAGGAAAGGATAGGAGTTTTGACTTGAAATTAAAAATCGGTATTTTAAGGCTGAAGGATCAAGGCTTGAATGAAAATTCATAAAAGATAAAATATTTAACAAAATTAAGACTTTTCCTTCAAGATAACAAGTGCATATTGTGACGTACATATTTTAAAGGAAATAATTTAGATGTGATGATAACCACAGAAATAACACATCATATTAGCATTAATTTGAATTAAGTAAGTATACTGCCGTGATGCATTTTAAAGGGATTTCATATAATATATGGATACAAGTCAAAGTCAAACTGCATTCGAATATTAATTAACAAAACTTTTAAAAAGTCATGCTGACAAATTTCTGAAACGTAATTTTGAACAAAAAATGCTATATAATAAAAATAAATATTTAGAACAACCATGAAGTTCTCGACGTAAAACAGGCAACAAGTGTCAAGAACAGCCAGTTTTAAATTTTCCAATAAATAATTTTAGTTAATCAATATGAAATAGATTTGAATATGCATAGTACAAATTTATAGAGCTAGTCTACGCACGCTACAAGTTTACTTAAAGTAGCGTGCAAAACTGGCTATTGTAAGCCGAGAAAATCCTAATTGTTCTGAACATTTAATATGTTAGGTAATGTAATTTGTAAAGTTCAAACTTGCAATTTTTCAGACTCGTGCATCGGAAACACATTCCATTGCAACAAGAGCAAAAAATGTATCAGGCTCTTCCGTAGGTGCAACGGATTTAAAGACTGCGGCGATGGAGATACGTCAGATGAAGAAAATTGTGGTAAAGAAATATTACTCGAGTACTTGATATTACTTTTTCATCGAGTTAAAAGTCATTTTAAAGTTATTGAACAAATACTCAAAAGTTCTTTGGAATTTTTTAGAGCCGTTTATGGAAAACAAATTTTATTGTAACACGAGCAAAAGGATTATCAAAGACGAATTTAGAAGCAATTGGGTTCCAAACTGTGGGAATGGAGATACATCAGACGAGTATAATTGTGGTAAAGCAAGATTGTCAATCAAAATATATCCAAGCGTATATAATTTTACATAAAAAAATTATAATCTGAAGTCATTTTTAAAGTTATCGAAGAAACCATTGAAACTTTCATTTTTCAGAACCGTGCGTCGGAAATACATTTCATTGCAACAAGAGCAAAACATGTGTAAGAGGTGTAGATAGGTGCAATTGGGTTTCAAATTGTGGGGATGGGGATACATCAGATGAAGATAATTGTGCTAAAGCAAAACCATTAAATAACAAGTTTGCAAGCTTTTATTTTTCTGTGTATAAAGTTTTAATCAAAACTCTTTTTTCTAAAGTTATTGAAGTAAAAATTTATACTTGTAATTTTTCAGAGTCGTGCATTGGGCCCACATTTCATTGCAACAAGAACAAAAAATGTATCAAAGACAACTATAGATGTGATGGTGATCTAGACTGCGGTGATGGTGATTCATCAGACGAGGATAATTGTGGTAACGAAATATTATTTTAACATTGTTTGTTGGCTTAGTTTTTTTTGCAATTAGAGTGAAATTCATGTTCTAAATGGCACTTGGCTAAAAACAAATCTTTATTTGCAATTGTTTTAGAGTCGTGCATCGGAGACTCGTTTCATTGCAAAAATAGCAAAACATGTGTCCAACGCGTAGATAGGTGTGATGCGGTGCAAGACTGCGGGGATGGGGATTTATCAGACGAAGAGAACTGTGGTAAAAGTGTTAAGTTACATAATTATATGACATATGTCTAACCTAATTGTCCGGTTAGAGTAAAAGATATTTCGGAGCCAAATAAAATTTACATTCCAGTCTGGCATTGACTGCCGCTCCCTTTAACTGGACAAACTGCAAATTGAATTAGTGAATGTTTAAGAAACTATAATTTGGTGCATGGGTTAACATAAGACTTAAACTCCATGCCTAAAGTTTAAAAAAATACTAAAATTTTCTAACAAAATGTGTAACAACTTTCGTTTCAAAACTTTTTCTTTTATTATTTAGAATACTGTTTCTATTTAATAATTTTAAACTTTTAAAGTATCTGTCATTTTATGTAGGTCAATCTTGCTTAATTTAATTTTGAAGGTCAATAATAGCTAAATAATGGTTGAAATTTTGAATTTCTAAATATGGATTTGAGTATTTTGCTGAATTTAAAGTTTTTTTCCGATTCGATCTAATGTATTTTTTGAAAATAGAACTTTTAAACAATTTGTCTTTAAAATTAATGTTTTTGTGAAAATAACTAACCAGCCTGACTTTAAAAAAATGATTTCGACTTCTGATTATCTTTCTTTCGTGGAAATAGACTTTTATGCTGTTTTGTATTAAATTGAGTTTTGCATTATTTATTGATATCACATGTTTCAATTGCATACAGAGTACTTGGAAATTCCAGTTTCCGATGTGGAAAGATCTGCAGAGATATCCGAATCAGTATCTTTCCTTTTCAACGTAACAAGTAATGGGAAAAAATTTAAACTGATTGTAAAAGATACGAAACTTGAGTTTGGAACTGGAAAAGTAGAGTTTAATGGCTCTCGTGGGCCACGCCCATTTACGTACACGTTAAATATCAAAATAAATAATATTACTTGGGAAGACGAAGGACGACATGTATTTCTTGTGACCACCGATTTGGAGATGCACGCAAAGCCTGTGAGTATTCATCTGTCAATACTAGGTTCGCATTCAAAGAACATTGATACAATTTAAAACGAATCGTTTGTTAATGGCATACAAATCAGAATATATATTTTTTATAAATTGGCAGACACAGAGCTACCCAAATTTGTACACACCAATTTAAAAAATGCGACACTCTCATTTCCTGCAGGAAAATCTCTGGAGCTCATTTGTAACGTAACTGATAGTCCGAGTACAACAATTAAATGGTTATGGGTTAGTTTCATAAATTTTTAGCCAAACACTATAAGTATAAAGAACTTTATTGACGTAACTTTGTTTATTTAAATATGTAGAAAAACTTGTACCCAACAGACTGGCCTCCAGCATTTAAATATTTGTTACTTCAGCAAAACAAACTTTTGCTCTTTCGATCAATTCCAGAAGAAGCACAGGGTAGATTTATGTGCATTGTTGAAAATACTAAAGGTGTCATTTCAGCTTATGCAGATATTGAATTAACAAACACAGGTTTGTGAACAGTGATTACATTGTATGACGTACATAGATATCCTTGGTAGTCAAACTGTAATTTTTAAATTTATTTTGAATTATTACTTTATATTTAATACATTAGTCTTAATTCTAGTACCAGTAGGTGCCTTCCTAGGGCTCAGTGTACTAGTTTCAGGAATTTCGCTTTTACGATATAAATGGAAACAAAAGGTAATACCGTAAATGCAAGAACTTTATATTAAAATTTAAGAGTATTTGTAGATGTCGACATAATTTTTTAACTGCGTAGAAATTATACGAGCTATTGGCAGAAATTTCTAAGAAAATTTATGATGAGCTACCTTTTGAGCAATCCACATTTGAATTGCCTAGAAATAGTTTAGAATTAGGTAATATGCTTAATGCATTTTTAGTGTATTTAAATATTATAACTATTATGCAAATGAACAAATGAAGCTTGTTATTAACTTTAGGAATCCCGTTGGGATCGGGAGCTTTTGGCTTGGTTCTAAAAGCAAAAATGTTTGATAAAAAGGATGAACGAAACCACAGTATAGTTGCAGTTAAAACAATGAAAGCAAATGCAAATGAAAGCCATTATTTAGGCTTATTAAGCGAATTAAAGATAATGGCTCATTTGGGATGTCATCAAAACATTGTTAAACTAATTGGAGCCTGTACACAAAATCTGTCAAGAAAGAGTAAAAAATTCTATTAATATATCCAATACATTTGTTAAAATACAATGACAACTAAGGATTTTACGTAAAATAACTTTTAGAAGAGCTACTTGTGGTTATGGAATTTTGCAAATATGGGAACCTGCAATCTTATTTGCGACAAAACAGAAAGTGTTTTGTAAATCAGTTGGATTTAGTTTCTGATAAAATCGATCTGTCAACGCTTCTGCAACGTGACGTGAATATACACTCATTTCAGACTTTAGAAGATCAACGGTTGGACCAAGCCAATGAATACAGTTCAAATTTAAACACAGAATTTATTAATTCAGTAGACTTGTTCAACTGGGCGTGGCAAGTTGCAAAAGGAATGGAGTTCATTTCCTCAAGAAATGTAAGATACTTAATAAAGAAGACTTGATGTTTTTGCAAATTTGCTAAAGTTTTAATACAAATTCTTTTGAAACATTGTAGATTTTGCATGGTGACTTGGCAGCAAGAAATGTTTTACTATCAGAAAACAAAACTGTTAAAATTAGTGATTTTGGGTTTGCAAGGGAATTGTCAGAAGAGAACATGGACTATAAAAAGAATGTCGAGGTAAGATACACCGTATTTCTATTTTATTTTAATCTCAGCTATTTAAATACAATGTTTTCAATAACGATTAACGATACAAATTCGCAGGGAGCTATCCTCCCAATAAAATGGATGGCAATAGAGTCGATTTCCCTTGGTGTATTTTCCTCAAAGTCAGACTGTTGGTCGTACGGCGTCTTTCTTTGGGAATTATTTACCCTTGGCAAAGCCCCTTATGCAGGTGATATTTTTGTCTTAAGTTTTTTTTTTCACTGGAAAGAATACAGATAAAACGTTTAATTTGATACGATTAAAATGCTAGATATGGACGTTAAAGAACAATTTTGCCAGCAATTGAAGAATGGATATCGAATGGAAAAACCTGAATATGCTTCAAACTCTGTTGATGTAATAATGAGAGAATGCTGGCTAAACGAAGCTGAAGAACGACCAACATTTACTAATATTTCTGATAGATTTAAAGCTATACTGGATGAAGTGGAGAAATCACGTCTT
>JAQIWN010004354.1:0-11376 GCA_034699025.1 Entomobrya cf. arborea Gr-Col-00668 | reverse complement strand
TCCCTTTTATACGTGTAAAACAATGAGTGATAATTATCGGCCGCTGGAAAAGCTTCCAGAACATCAAATCCAGCAAGCTCAAATGTCTCCCTCCATTTTTGAGTGGACAATGTGCAATGATCGGGCCTTAGCTCAATATCCTCAAAACGCCAAAATCCATCCAAAAGTCCAAATAAAAATGTAATCATTCGATTTTTTCTTGTTTGCTCAAACATTGCTAGTTTTCCATTAGGCCTCATTAAAGTTCTAATATTTTCTAAAGTTTCACTCAGATTTTTCGTTGCATGAATTACATCACTGGCTACAACGTGATCATAATAACCTGGTGTAAACCCTTGACTAATTGGGTCCTCCTCTAAATTCAACTTTTTAAATATGATTGACTTCAAATACGGCTCAAGTGTCTTCTCAGCAGTGGTAAAGAAAGCTGGAGAAATGTCAGTGAAAGTGTACTCAACTTCTACATCATTTTCGTATAGTAACTGCAAACAGAATTGAGTAAAGTAGCCTGTTCCAGCACCAACTTCCAAAATCCTAAATATATTTCTTTGACCGGAGAAGTGAGCTTTACAATGGCTCAATTCAGCACGGCCTACATCGAAAAACAAATCCGTCGCGCTGGCAAGCTTGCCATAGTCTAAATAATAATCTGCAACTGAAGGCCACTTTGATTTGGTTGAATCTTCGGGAAACATGATTGGGAGAACTGATTGTGTTCCTCTAAATACTCCAGAGTAATTTCTACCAACTTCTGCCAATAACAGAGTTGACTTGAAGGATTGGACTAGATCGACGGTGAAAGTTGGTGATGACAACTCTTCTTCAATTTGCAAGGCAGATGGCGGCACAGCAATTACTGTCCACATGTATAGCCCGACATTTTGTAAAATTCCTTCTTCTTTGAGAATCTGAAGCATGTAGTGGAACATTTTTTCAAATTTTGGTTGTATGTCAAGCTGTTTAATTAAGTTTGCCTCCGTAAAAGTTGAATTCAAAGTGGGCATCCAACCCAAGTCATAAAGGCAACGGACGAAATTCAAATATGATAATCGATCTATATTCGTGTAAACTTGACGCTGATGCGGTGTAAGTTCATTGTATTTCTGATGTATGTAATTTAGGAGTTTGTCATCGTAAAACCGTTCTTTCCTACAGAGAGACAAGGGATGACGGTGCTGCGAAGGACCGAGACTGGAACGCCAATTCTCATCCCAGAGATCTGGCATTGCGGATGTTTGTTGCTCTAGGACAGCTTCAACTGCTTTGACAGTCGTGTCAATAAACTCAACTTGAGTCATTAAGGCCAAAACTTTTCCGTATGAATCCAAAAGTAAAGCTGTGCACGAACTTGTTGACAAGCTAGAGTTTCCGGAAGTGTTGTCAAAAACGTGGATATACAAATCGTCGGATGATTTGGATGTTGGATTGGACATCCATAATAATTTTCCAATTCGAATTGGAACGTAAAGCTTGGTTTTCATGTTGGAAGTGAGGTTGAGCATCATGATCGCTTGGATCATGGCGTCCAGCACGACAGGATGAATGATATGCTGACCTGATTGTCCATCAGTAGCCTCTGGAATTTTGACCTTGGCTAGTAAAGTGTTGTCCTTTTCGTTTCTCCAAAATTTCTCAAGACTGCGAAATACTGGACCAAATTTTAACCCAAGTGATGCCAGTTTGTCGTAAATTTGGGATATTACTTCATCATTCGATGATTGAAGAATATTCTCTTGAAAATTTTCCACGTCAAAGGAAATGCATTGTTCTTCGGCAGTTGGAAGTGGTGAAAACGTGGCGACTGCGTGTTCCAGCCAGCTTTCTGAGATTTCAGCTTCTTGACGGTGAAATATTTTGACAGTCATGTCATTCCAGTCGTTTTGATTATCACTCGACTTATTTAGCTCTACTACAGTTTGAACTTGACAGGTTTTTTCTGGCTTCAGCGCCAGCGGAGCCTTGATCATTAGATTTTCTACTTTCATTGGTCGACTGGGTTTACCAAGGGCATCAGTTGAACCTTCAACTGTGGCCAGACCAGCGGCAATGCACATCTCAAGATACCCCGCGCCTGGAAACACTACTGTTTGCCCAATGGCGTGATCCTTTATGTAAGAATGGATAGACAAGTTCACTCCGTGTTGGAATATTTTCACTGGCGACGCATTTGGAAGCACTGAGCCAATGAGGGGATGAATTGCATTTCCAGTGACCTGCATTAAGTCCGGCCAGAACTTCTTTCCAATGAATGGATAGTGAGGAAGGCGTACCTTGTTCCGATTGTAAAACTGGTCGAATCCAGCCCAGTCGATTTCTATTCCTTTGACGTATAATTTTCCTACTGCATTTAGAATGGTTTCCCATTCATCCTCTTTCCGTTTCAAGGATGGAAGGCATAACAAGTTTGCATCATTGTTCGTCATTGTGAGTGCAGCCAGAACGGGCTGAGGTCCGATTTCAATGAATGTCGTACAACCAAGCTCTACAGCCTTCTGGCTTGCGCTTACAAAATTCACCTTTTCCCTTGTATGCTGAACCCAGTACTCCGCGCCTACTTTTTTCATTGGAACCACATCTCCTCGCATTCCAGAAATGTATTCACATGACTGACTTTGTGATGTGCTTGTTGTCTTTGCGACGGATTTATATTTCTCCAGCATTGGATCCATGTGTTTTGAATGAAACGCATGTGTCGCAGCAAGCACGGTGCATTTTAACTTGTTTTCAAACAAGAATTTCGAGAATTCCATTACAACGTCTGAGTCTCCCGCTACTACTGTCTGGGAGGTGGAATTTATTGCTGCACAGTCAATTAGCCTCTTGATATTGCCCTCAGCAAATTTCTTCATTTCGTTTTGCACTTTCTTGTAGTCTGCTTGAATGACAAGCATTTTTCCACGAGGCAGCTCATCAATTAGTCTACTCCTCTCTGCAACCAGCTTTATTGCATCATCAACAGAAATAATTCCAGCGCAAACTGCAGCAGCAAACTCACCCAAGCTGTGTCCCAATGCGTAATCTGGCTTCACTCCCCACGACTCCCATAATTTGAGCAGGGCGTATTCCACACAAAATATAGATGTTTGACTGTAAATTGTACGACTGATTTCTTCCCCAGAGTCTGAGTTGGAGGCCCACAGGACTTTCTTTAATTTGATACAGTAATGCTTCTCTAGAATTTTATCGCAGTAGTCAAAGTGCATCTGGAAAACGGGACTGCATTCATACAGCCGTTTTGCCATTCCTGGATATTGGGACCCCTGACCAGTGAAGAGAAAGCAAATTTTCCCTTTAGATTCAGTACTTACTTCTTCCTTCAAATATTTTCGTTGATGAATACAAGAAATAGCATTTTCTTTCGTCTTTGCAATAACTGCTGCTCGGAACGGAAAATTTGCCCTTCCACAGTTCAATGAGAAGGCAATGTCAGACAGTGATTCCTCACTATTCTCCATGCTTGCTTTATACCTTTCCAATAAGATCTCTAAAGCTTCCTCAGTTTTTGCTGTTATTTTTAGAAGGTGTAATGGACGATCGGAGCTACCTTCCACAGCAAAAACTTTTCCATTTGGGTTTTTAGGAGGCTCTTCTATAATGGCATGGGCATCCGTTCCTGTGATACCAAACGAACTAACCCCTGCAATACGAGGAATTCCTTCGACTTTCTTCCAGTCCATGCATTCGAATGGAATTACAGCTGGAACGGCTTCCAAGTTGATAGCGGGGTTAATTGTGGTTACGTTTCGATGGGCTGGGATGGTTTCATGAAGCATTCCCATTATAACTTTCATTATGCCTGTGATTCCAGAGCATGACTCAGTATGCCCCACATTCGTCTTCACTGAGCCAATTACCAATGGAATTTTTCTTGCTGGAGAATGATATGCCCTTGCTATGGCAGCAACCTCCATCGGATCTCCAACTGTTGTTCCAGTTCCATGGGCTTCCACATACGACACCTCCTCAGGTCGAACACGAGCATCCCTCAACGCATCTCGCATAGCTAGGGATTCGCAATGAACCGTTGGGGTACCCATGCTGTTCGATAAGCCCTCTTGGGACACCGCACTACCTCTGATAAGAGCCCAGATATTATCCCCATCCTTAAGGGCATCGGAAAGCCTCTTCATCACAAGTACTCCACATCCCTCCGCTCTCGCAAACCCATTCGCATCCTCGGAGAATGTTTTGCAGTGACCATCGGGGGAAATTACCATTGGCATGATATCCTTATCAAAAGGATGAAGAATAAGATTTACTCCACCAGCGACAGCAAGATTAGTTTCTCCATTTCGCAACGAGCGACATGCCAAGTGAACAGCCACCATAGCTGAACTGCATCCAGATTCAGTAGCAATACTGGGACCAGTCATTCCCAATAGAAACGACATCCGAGCTGTTGCTGCTCCAATTGAATTGCCCATGTAAACTCGGTAAAATTCCGAATTTCCAGAATGCATCAGAATATCTTTGTAGTCATTCATCCAGGATCCCATAAAAACAGAACCAGATGTACCACGCAGTGTGTGTGGGTCAATACAAGCGTCCTCCAAACTTTCCCAAACAAGCTCATGAAGAAGTCTGTGTTGAGGATCCATAAAGAGCACCTCTTTCGGAGAAATTCCTAGATTACAGTGGTAGATAAATAACTGAATGTTAGTTCTAACCCTATTCCTAATAATGGTAGCAAATTTCTGTTCAGATTTTTTCTGAATTACCGAAAAACTTAGCGTCAAATTCATCAACTGGAGCCTTCAAAAATCCAGCATTAGTCTTTTTTGCATCGGCAGTATGTCTACTACATTGCTCGCGCATCCAACGAAATGGTGGCGGAGTACTAGTTCCGTCTTGACCTTCAAAAAGCAAATTCCAAAACTCCTCTAAGTTGTTGGACCCCGGATAACGACAGCTCATTCCGACTATTGCAATCGGCTCTTTGGGGTATTGCAACAGAGGAGCAGAGTATAAATTCGGATTCGCTTGTTCAATTAAGGGTAATACGTCGTTTTCACGAATTTTCAAACAATAGATTCCAACAAGGTTTCCTAATACTCCAGTGTTTTTCAGTTTTTCAATATCTGAGATTTTAGGATAATCCAGCAAATTGACCATTGCAATATTTTGCTCAAAACTGGGAATAGAATGGGCATATTATAATTATATCTTTTTTATAAATCATATTTTTTTTGCATCCAATTATGGGTTGTTTATAAGTTATGCACACAATCTCGAATTAAACTTACCCAACAAACTCCTTTCCATTTTTCAAAACGTTGTTGAATTTTGCATCAATTGATTGTTCCTCATTGAACTGAGTTTTCATCCATTTTTTCAAATACGTTCCAATTCCACAGCCTGTAGTATCATAGCAATACATTTAATACAAACGTGTCGTAAAATCAACTACGTTGCCCAATGGGGGCTGCAACATTAACCCATAATTTACGATATCTCATCACAATTAAATTTCTTATCGTTTATTTTACATGTCTTTAAGCTAGTTGACAATGACATGTAATTTTCCACAGAAGGTCTGAACAAGAAAATTGAAGCTTTTTCATCCTTTTCCACCATAACAAGTCCATCAGTTTCATAGGAGAAAATTTCATCACAATTTTTCAAGGCAAGCATGTATGGTGAAATGTAGGCGCAGTTGTCAAAAGATTTCAAAGCCAAAAGAGAGTACAGCTTAGCAAAATCTTCCAGTTTTAAGTTAGCCATGTTATCATCGTCGTCGTCCAAGTAGAAAACGAAGTCGAATCCGCTTTTGAGGGCATTTCTAAATATATAAGATATTTATATTTTACTCGTTTGGTACAAGTATTTGAACGTTAGACAAAAATAATAACTCAAACTTATTTGAAAATTCCAATAATTTGGCTAAATACCTCATGTTCTTAGAAAGCTTTTGCGACGCAATGACAGCTATCTTACGACTTGTATAAGCTCGTTTTAAAGAATAGCAGAGAATCAATGCTTTCTCCACCTCGTCATTGACAACAGCAGATGTCACCCAAACTTGGTCCTTGAGTCCTAAGTAGTTTTAAAATAAAGACGAAATTGATCGGTAAATAGATATCGAATCAAAAAATCTGGGCATTAATTTTTTTCAAAAATTCTTACCTTTCATTATGACAGCAACACAGCAAATTCTTTTCACCTCGAATTAACAGATATACAATACGATGCAACTCGTATTTTGTAAAACTAGTTAAAATTCGAATTTGAACTGGAATTAATAGGGAAAATTATAAGCTTGAAGTTTGAAACAAAATATGACAGTTGTTCTGATGAAACAGCCAGGGATAAAATGAAAAGAAACATGGTAAAAGCAGCGTATTTATAATTTTAATTTTCTTCGTTTTTTTTATATGTTCAAAGTTTATGAACTCGCTAAGTTCACTTGAAGATTTAGTCATCATTATAAAATATCTTTTCTATTTTTCATGAATTTCATTTCATTTATTTTTCTAAACTATTTTTCATGAATCATGGATTTTAGGTTCAATAAACTATGTTCCATAATGACTTGATTCTGTGTGTTTAAAATACAATTATTTTTTAGTATTTTTGTTTGCTTGATGTTAGCAAAACAAAATATTCCCATTTATTCGATTTTTATGATACAAGCGAAACTTTGTGAACTTGTAACATTAAAAGTAAAAATCTTGATTTGTATTTTAATTAACTCTTGCATGCATCACATTTTGAGTTCGTCCAGCTAAAAAAAAACTTGAAATTAGCTTAGGCTCACGCAACGCAAAATTTGTAACCTGCCCATATTTCTATTTTTAAAATTAATTAGTTTACTCTTTTGAATCTCTTTGAACTTGTGTATAACTGCTGAGAAAAGTAATTTTAGAATTAAAGACAAAATTCTACATTAATACTTAATTTTCTAAATTTATATTCCAACTATAACAAAAATTACATAAATTCACAATATATATAATTTACGTTACTAACGTCATTAAACCTAGCAATTCGTAATTATTATTTTCGGAGTAACTTGTAAATATTGTGGAGTAATAACGAAATATCTTGCTCATTTGTACTTGTATGACAGTTACCGTAGTTTTTATAATTGTTTTGTATTTTTTGTTTAAGAAGCCACTTATATGGCTGCTGACGAAATGAAGTCGTCCAAAGATGGTCAACGGAAAAAGTCTCAATCAAAACCAGATTTCGACTAAAATAATGACCTCCGTCGTTCAGAGTCCTTACGGGTACAAAAATAAATAGTAGCCAGAGCTGAAAAAATCATTTTAAATGACTGAAACCAAGATCCTTTAGAACCTTTAAAATTATCTTCAGATAGTTACAACAAATTAAGACTTGGGTTTGAAAAGTTGCCAAAAAATCAGGTTTTTGCCTAAAATATAAAAAATATAAAAAGCAATCATGCTCCTAAGCATAAGCAGCTAGCGAAAAATTCCTTTGCGTTGTTTTAAAATAGAACAATATTAGCTATAAGCAGCTGATAATTTGATGTTGTTCTGTACATTACTTTAAAAGTTATTGGCGATCAAATGTGCATAGAAAATGGTGGAATGGACTACGTGTTATGCATCATCAATTTGATTCGTTTGCGTTTGCTGTACTTCAGTTCAATGTACCTTATAATCTTATTGCTTAGAATCATACTTTGGCGAAGTCAAAGTAGTGTTTACTCTGATAGATAATTATTCCAATTTTCCATATTATATACAAATGTCATTTTTCGAGTACCAAAATTGTGCTCCCAACGTATGCTTTGTAACAAGTTCATTTCCCACGTTTTTTGATTGTAGAAAGATTATTTTTGGAAAATTAAATTAATGAATGTGTTGAATTTAATCTCAAACCTTCCACGGTAATTAGTCCAAAATTAAATTCTTATTTTATCATGAAACAATCCTCGGCTGATCCGAACGTAGTTGACTGCATTCATTTCAGTTTGAGTTAAACAAACTACGTAATATTTGCCTGTTTCCGATTTGTATTATGCTATTAAGTATTTGATTTGGTAATATATATGTGACTTTGTCTAGACTGATTGTGATGATGAACAGCGCCTTAAGTTGTGGCCAACAAAAGGGAACAACCTTAGAATGTATTCCTACATTACCTGAAATTATGAGAAAAAAAAAATCCCAGCCAAATGACAAAACAATAAACAAACAACTGATTTTTAGAAACAAAAACAGACTACACAATACACAACTAGCTATATTTTCAATTAAAACAAACTTTTCTGAAAACAAAAAATCCAAAATCTCAACATTCACAATGAAACACGCAATACAAATTAAAACAGAAAAATATTTAGGAAAAATTAAAAGCAAAACATGCTTCTCCAACTGCTTCCATCTCTTCTACTTCTCGAACACAAACGCTTGTCCTTTGTTCCGCTGAAGACGCTAATATACTATAGAAGTAATAATGCGTGTATGGAAGACGTATCATAGGAATTCCCTTTCTGTTTTACGGTCAATTATCATTCAAAGTTACATCTTATTGAAGTTCATTGTACTGTGAAATGGGAGGTCATCTTATTCAATTTAAAATTAACTAAAAAACAACTTATTCTCTAATAGTTATCATATTTAAATTCGTTAGGGATATAATTACTTGCCACTGCACAGAGGACTGAATCCTCATGAATTTTTTTCGAGTAATTATGAAGATTTTTTGAGTAGATTCAAACCAATTATACTAAGGCAGATCAGCAATACGTGCATCTTCCCATGTTAAAAAATGAAACTTGTCAACCAACTAACTCTGTACTATGTTTCAATAGTGATGTAATTTTTACTCTGTTTCTAATGTTTTTGCCAATGGTCAAATCAAGTCAGTTTGAAACCACAAACGCTTTTCAATACTTGGCTTATGACAGTTTCAAATCACTAAGGATATAAAGTACAGAGTCTGCGTACATGCAAGTTTCAGAGAATCTTGAGTTTTTCCTATCCATTATGTTGGTCCAATATTTTTTGTCTTACTTCAAATGAAATTGTTTTAAATCTAATTAAGACAGGCCAAAAACTTTCATAATTAACTTTTTATTTATCTTGTAAAAACTCTCATCGTTATTTTCAATTTAGCATTCGAATGATTATCCGTTGGCCGCTTACTTGTATGCAGGTGCTTTAGTTGCTATAGTGGCTTAAAATAGTACGTGTTGACACAACGACGTAGGCTTGTACATGGTTAACTTAAGCACGTTTAATTCTCTTCGAGGTATTCAGCTGTGGTTGAAAGAAGCTATTAGAAACATTTCGTGGATTTTTAAGCAGTAACCCTAAAATCATAATCGCACAGAAACTGAAAAATGGTTTTATTGTAATCAGAAGGACTTCAGAAAAAATTTCAATTCACCAGAGAAATCTCCAAAATTTTTAAGAGAGATTATTTAATTTCAGTCATCTTTGTAATTCAGTACAAAAAATATAAAAATAATTAGCCCAAGTGTGAATTTAGATTATTTCATCAATGAACTTAAAATATTTTTGTCAGACAACAACATCATGATGAAAGACGCGGAACTAAATACAAATTGCAGACGAGAATACAAAACTAAAATACTACGACAAGTTAATAGTTTGTCAGTATACTTTCCCAACTACTAATTCACATTTTGAAAGCTAATTGATAGAATTACATGACAACCTAAGATTTCAGAATAACCCAAACAATTACTTTTCTCTCCAAGGGGAGACCAATCAGTTTGAATTTAGTAAATAAATAAGTATATAAGTAAGCTTCTTGATTTGGTTTTACAGCTCTCTTCTCTTCAAAGTAGTAGCTGCTCTAGCAACAGTCCGATACGATGGTACTAGCTAAGCTAATGAAACTCCATAATCTCCGTCACTTAAAGTCAGTCGAAGTAACTCCAATGATACTTTGACTTTATCATGTCACGTTGGAACCTCATACTGTCATTTATATGATGAACATGTACTTGTACTCATTTATAGAATTTTTAATAGGGATATTTTGGGATGCAGCTCATGATTTCGTGCATGCCTAATTTTTTCACCAGGCTCGAGTGAAGACAAAGTAGTCAAAATTGCAGTTCTAAAAATTTCATTCGATCGTAGCGAAAAAATATTTGAAACGCGCTTATACCTGAAAAAAATGTTTTCGTGAACAATTTTTTAGGGGTACAAAGTACTATCGCAGTTGGTAACGTTACCGCTGTTTTATCTTCCAAATATTCCAGTGGCATGTGACACCAATTTTTTTTAGTAGCATGAGGTGTCAAATATTTTATTTTCCTGTGTCCATATCATTCCACATTTAAACATGATGACTTGTGATTTCGGATGACCAAATTATACCCTTTACCTTTGCTTTACGACAAACGACGCACCTGCTTTAGTTTCAGAAGTACCGTTGTCCTAAGACAGGCAACTGCCATCGGTCCCTGCCACCCCATAATTCGTGAAAAAATTGTCGTAATGCGGCATAGTAGTGAAGGAAGTAAAAAGGAACGTCGGCCTTTACGTAACTTTTCAAAAGGTATGACAAGTTTCAAGGGGATTTAGAACAAACAATGCTATAAAATAAAAATAAATGTTAAAACAACCATGACATGCTCGGCGAAAAACGGCCAATAAGGGTCAAAAACAGCCAGTTTTAAATAATCCAATAAATGATTTTAAATATACAATTTTAATTATATTTGAATATAGTACAATTTTATAAAGCTAGTCTAAAGTGTACATTGTAACGTGTAAAACTGGCTGTTCTTGGCCATTATTGCCTGCTTTACACCTAGAACATCATGGTTGTTCTAACATTTATTTTTATAGTGGTATTCATTCGAAAAAACAGTGAACGGAAAAAAATTTCAAACCATATATCATATTTAACTTATAAGCATAATTTAGATTTGATTTTTGCCGAGCAAGACCTTCTTTGCAGTAAACGAAATTAGACTTAAGATTCGGAATCACAAAAATGTGTGTACTTGTTGTGAAGACTGGTATGACTTGTGGAATGTTGCCCGAGAAAACCGATAGTCTTGGTCTAATATAAGGAGAGAAAATGACTGGGGTTTAATCCTTAGACCGTCTTTGGACGTTTTTATGTCATTAGCAGCCAAATAGATGCCTTTAAAAATGGTAGAACAATTATAACTACGGAAACTTTCATTTGGGTTCTAATTAAAAAGATTTTTTATTGTTGCTCCATAATAATGAGAACAAATTGCTCAAAAAAAAATGGTGAATTAGTATATTTTTGTAAGGAACTTGCATTGAATACTCTGTGTTTAAAAAGTTCAGTGTGATTAAAAAGATTGGGCTAATTAATTTAAAAAAGAAATATAGCCAGATTAAAAACTTTGTCTTGCATGAGCCTAACGTATTTGCAAGCATTTTTTTTAGCTGGATA
>JAQIWN010004353.1:0-11377 GCA_034699025.1 Entomobrya cf. arborea Gr-Col-00668 | reverse complement strand
TCACATACTCGATTATACTGCCAATATGCCAGTGCCAGAAACTCCATCCTTTCATACGAACCACCTTTAAAATATTTTCATACGATAATCTTCTCCCATCCGTATTTCCTATGCAAATCATAAAAACTTACTTATTATCTGTAATTTACTCATCTACAACAACTCAACTCAAGTCAAACTTTTTTTATGGAAGATTTTATCCCATGGAATGAGAAAAATAGTAATGATGTTTTAGCCACGCGTGCATCGTCGTGCATTTACCTTTATCAGTTTTAATATATCGATATAAAAATAATAATATTCATGAATATCAATTTTCGTTTTGATCTCTGACTTTATTCTGTTTGGGTACTTTTGCTAAATCAAGACAAGATGCTATCATTGTTCTAAAGGTAGTCTTCTAGTGCGCAAGTGTTCAAGTGTCGACTTTTGCAGACGATGCTAATCAAATCTTAAAATTTTGCATGGACATCCCAAATACATTGATTTCCATACGAAAAAATATCTTTAAAAAATCAACTAATTTTCGAACGCTAAAACGTTAAAATATTAACTGTGCCGGTGTTTAAGTTTAACTAACATATCATTAGTAATTTTGAAGTAGGAAGTTTTTCAAAAGTTTTTTTTTAAATTTTAAAATGCGGCTTTTAAACATTTGTTGCGGTAGTGGTCGTCGTAGCCACAGAAAAACACAGCAATTATTGTGGTTACTAGTTTTCATCCAGTTTCTATCAAATTCCAATGCATTTTTCTTTCCAATGTTTTCCAATCTTTTTAGTAATGCCGCATTTAGAAATAATCAAAATGGTAATTCTCAGTTTAGAGGGTTAGCAGGAATTCATGAGAGACTTCAGCAGAATTCGAATGGGGGTGGTGGTGGTGGTGTGAGTATATTTAGTCCAAGTACTGCATCAAGTAATCAAAGTACTAGTATTAGAGTTCCAATGTTCGAGAGATCTGTTCCTGCACTGCAAAGAAGAGTGGATATTGTCACTACAGTGATTAATCCAGCTGAACATTTGGATGAGCATCAGAAGGAGCGGTCAAGTGATGGGAATAGTACTAGTACTAATGGGACATCAACTTTGACAGTAAATGGTACAAGGGGTGGTGGTGGTGGTAGTGTGGAAGTTCATCAAAATGTAAGCACTACATTTCCTGATCAAACGGTACAGCAGACAAGTCAGAGATTTGTGATTCCTACAAAGACATCGGTGACTTCATCAATTTCTGCTATACAGAATGGTGTACCTGTTCAGATGCCGGGTGGAAATGGAGGCGGTATTGGGCTAACGGGAATTTCGAGAAATTCGGATTTGGTAAGTGTATACAAAATCCGCTGTAATAGCGATCATAACGACGTAGCTGAAATAGACAAAAAATTTGACCCTAGAGGTCACAGTGAACTTAAGTGACACAAGGGTCAATTCTACTCAATTAGAGCTTTTGATTGCGCTACTCAAATGTGCATGTGGATAATTTGAAATTTTTTGACTTTGACCTTTGACCTTTTGGTTTGACCTAGTAGCTTAATATAAATAGCCATATTGACTTTGACTTTAGTGACCCACAGGTCACATATGAGGGATTTCAGTTATTGGGTTTACAGACAGACGGACAGACAAACATGATAGCATCAAGTTTTGCCGACGCTTTTCTTTCAGCTACGTAATGATAGATATGTGTTTATGCGTGAGCATTTGATGTGTAAATTGCCTGTCATCATGTAATATTTTTTTTTGTGGGAAATTATTGAAAATTGGAACACATATTTATTTTATTCCAGGTAACGCCACTTCAGTTTCAACCCAACATGTTTGGAATTCTAAGTTTCGTGCAAGCACTAAAGAACATTAAACACAACTACAAAAACCAGGAAATAGAGCGAAAAATGGATTTTCACAATAAGCAAAATGGTGGTGGAGATCTCATGACGAGAATACTGAGGACACTCATTCAAAAAGTTGTGAACAAGCATCAAAAGCACACGGATTTTCTCAAGCTTAAAATTGCAAAGAAGGAAGCGAAAATGCAAAGTTTTCTGCAATTACCGATGGTCGCTCAGGTAATTGCTTTTGATGAGGCTAGAGTCTCTGGGGGATTGACACAGCCACAGCAGCAAGTTCAGCAAATTGCGGGGGCGGTGACGGTGCCACAGGCGAAGTCGTTGCAACTCCCGGTTCAGCCTCCAAAACAGCAACAGCGTCAACACCCTCATCATCAGCAACCGCATCATAATCATCAGCACCCACACCATCAACAGAACTCACATCATCAGAACCACCATCCAAATCATCAGCAACATAATCAGCAGAACCAACAACGACAAGGCTTGTTCGGTAGAAGACCTGGAGGTCCCCTTCGGAATCTTTTAAATTCTTTTCTAATTTAATAAGAGCGAACATGATTGTGTCGTGATAAATATATATTACTATATATCTGTATCACATGAACAAACTGCACACTGCATGCAAAGTGCATTAAGTAAAATTGAAAGAAGTTCAATGAAAACAGTTTGTGCAGGTGTTCATGTTACTACTACTACTGCTCAGTATTTTTGTTTCCTTTTGTGTAATAATTTAGTTTAAATGATGCAAAAAGGAAAATAGAGAGAATTGTGAGAGATTTTTTGTACAAAATGTTAGAGGTGTATTTCGAATTTATAAATATATGATGATATTCTGTAAATAAAGTATAAGATTTGGGTATTTTTTTTTTTTGAAAAATACGCTATCAAATGAGAAAATCAATGGGATGCGATTAAAAACTTGAAGTTATACAAGAACAAGGAAAACATATTATGAAACCATATCCAGTACAGATATGGGTTATGTAAGAGTTGTGGTTATGTTGAAAACTGAATAAATAATTTGCAGTTTTATTGTATTGAAAATTTCTACAACTTTCACAACACTACTATTATATTTTTAGAATTGGTAATCAAGTGAATATTTTTTGTGATTAATTTTGCGTAACAAAAGGCAACAATAAATAATCAGTTTCACAACTCTGGACTTTTGTCGAAGTTTTTGACATTGAATTTAGAATAATTTTATAACGTACTAATTTATGCAGCATATTTTTAGGTTTAGATACACATTCCATTATACTAATATGTACAAACATGTATAGAAGATAATTGATTCTAAACACGTCTACAAAACTATTTATTCTATGGCTATATAGCTACTTGAGTAGGTAAGTGTATTTATTTCTGGAAAATAGCCTGGTAAATAATTAATTAGCGCAATAAATCCTGTAGCGCCACCCAACTACTAAACTCATCATCACCAGGCCATTGTAATTAGTATTCGACTTATGATAATTGGTAGAACCATTGCAACCGTCTGAATTACAGGTGCACTCAATAGCTGGAATCATTTCCCCGGTGTACGGGTCTTGGAATGTGGAACGCTGGCAAGATGATCGATCAGAAGCATAGCTTACGCAGTAGCGTTGCACGTTCGTATTGCCATTGTGATGGGAATATTTCTTCCAGCATTGCGGTTCTACATGAAAAAAGTACATTAACCAAAAAATTAAATACTACAATATTTATCCACACGAATTTAAAGTAAAAAGTTTTAGTTATTTACGAGCGCATTCTGTCAGAAATCTGGAGGGTGGAGGATCCTGTAAACATTCTCGTTCACCCATGCCATCAATCCATTGACATGAGTAGCATCTCACACCTTTTAAAAAGTAGTTAACGAAAATACTTTTAACATACTTTTTAAAATTTGCAAATTTAAATATAATTGATTTTTTTTTACTAACCAGAGCAAAATTGGAACACATTCAAACAACACAATAGAATTGGTAAGAGTATTAGGGGTTTCCTTTCCCAATTCATTTTTTTACACAATTTAAAAAAATAAAATTCAGCAATTATTTTAAGTTATTTTTTTATCACTGTACATATACCACTGTTTACATTGCAATAATTATTGCACTCGAAAAAACAATGTTTGACCAGAGATTAATTTTTAGCTAAACGTTTTTAGTGGGCGGAGGTGTAACTTGTAATGCGTAGTATTTGGCAAGTGTTTTCAGGTTTTTGTCTAATTTCTTCTACAAAATATTAATGTACTTTCCTTTTTTGTTGTTGTTCTCGTCCTGCTCCCCACAAAAAAAAACAAGTAAGAACTTATAGGCGCCATTAAAACGCACAGGTTTTTCTCTCGTAAACAAAGTAATTCTGGAAGACAACTGTACGACAAGACAACGACATGCGACATTGATGTCCCATTAATCTTCCATTGCAATTAAAAGAGCACGAAATCCTCAACCACCACAACTCTTACCTTTCTACGTAGTCATTTAGCACGAGAGAGAGAAAAACAAACAAATTGGTTAATAATTAATTTGGACTAATGACTACAAATTGGCTGAGGAAGGAAAACTGCTAGTGACTGACAAAATTTACTGGACTTTGGGAGATGGACAGAGTAGACTGGAATGAATTGGATATTAGATTTTTTATACTATTTTTATTCAATACCTAGAAGAGTAGGTCCAGTGGTCAGTGTGGTTGTCATTCATCTTGCCCCGCTAAATAACATTAAGTTGATTGACCTGGTTCTCCCCTTCCAGATTTTTTTACAGAGAAAATTGCTAATCGAAAAAATCTTATGTAATGCAATGTTATAATGTTATAATTACTTTAACGTGCATTGTATTATTGAAATTGGTTCATATAAGAAAAAAACATGAAACAAGTGTACACTACGAAAATAAGGGAAAGTACAAATTAAAACGAATAGTATTAAGCATAATATGCATAGACTTTCTGCTCTGCAGTCCAATTTGGAAACTTTTGTCATGTTGGTGGTATTGTTTTCAGCTCATTTCCATATATACATTGATTATATTGAAACTATGTCTAATTTTCAATTTTTATGATGGAATTCGTTAACCTAAATGTGTATTTTTAACCCAATTACGACTTTTTTCACCTGTTAGTTCAAGAATGGTAAAGCAAAATGTTTCTTTACAACTTTAAAAAGAGCAAACTGACGCGGTACGCTGACGCATAAAATGCACAATGTTCAGTACTGTAATCCATTGGCATGTCTTTAACCTATGTTTACGTTAAAATTTCATGCAGCTAATTTTTTTTAAAATTATATAGCTTATTATATAGCGGTATTTTATTTTGAAAAAGTTTTTATGCTAAATTAAAAGTTTTTAAATTATCCTAGCAGATTTTGAGCTTCAGGATACTTTTGACGGGTATGACTGTAACCATTTTTGTTTTCTACATATTGTTTGATTTTTGTTAAATCACCATTGCAAAAAATAACTGCATACTCAAAAATTTTCTATTAATTTTTTTTTTGTTAAGGTAGCGCGAATGCAAGTCTTTTGATATGACTTTGTATTTTAAACTGAAGAAAATATTAATGCAATATTTCAATATGAAATTGTACGCTACTCTAAAGCAAGTGTACTTTGTTTCATGCAAGTTGAATTTTCCATAAACCCTTATTTATGTATTTTAATTTAATAAATGTATGACGGTGAATGGAACAATTATATAAAATTTTGGATTATTAAGCTCAAAAATTAGAGAAGTTACATATGCACATTAATACTGAGCTGAGATTGCTTTCATAATGCTTCCTTTTTGTAAGCCTTTGTTCAAATTCCCATAACAGCTTGCATATCAAATTTTAGTATGCTCTATCAATCTTCATAAAATAAAGCATCACATCACAGCTGAGTTTTTGGTGTTTGTGTTTACCAAAAGAATTTTTACTAGCCCTAAACACGTGTATACAAGCTTACAATAAAAGTGTATTCTTGTGTTGTTTTATATTTATTTGAACGCTGTTTTTCAATTTCGTTTTGTTGTCATTGTCAAAAGATTCTTCCGACTAACCATAATCTTCAATTTGAAACTTGATAAATAGCACCAAAATGCAAAATCGTACAACGTTTTGTCTGTTTTGTTATAAGAGCGTTGCAGTTTCCAGTCAAAATCACAATAGTTCATTCAAAATTAACAAGTTTGTTAAAATATTCAACCGTTTTTCTAAACGTCATGGAGCAGATCCATTATTCACACACTGCAACGTGAAGGAATTGCTGGAATGCTGTAATAATTGTACAGACATCATAACTAGCTTCTGTAGAAGTTATACTCAATTAGAAATAATAGAGATGCAGCTAGTTTTCAAGATAAATAAATTAGTCGAGAATATTATTTACGCTAATAAAGTTCCCGCACGTTGGTTAAACGTCAACAGAGTTTTGCAGGAAACATTTCCAGATGATCTTGAAAAGAAAGCAGAAAACCAAAATCGAATTCGGAGGTTTCGTCAAGAATTAGTTATTTCAGGTAAAAAATATCGAATTAAATTTTCCATATATAAAAGCTATACTAAAAATTATAAAATCAAATTGATAGCTTAAAAATATTTGTTTTTAAGGTCATCAAAACAAGCTCAAATCACAACCCCGAGTATTTCTGAATCGACAAGAAATTATTATTCCGCCAGTAAAACCACCTGGTGAACCAGATGTTATTAAATCATCCATTAACCAGTGTTCACGCGCAGCAAATAGGAAAACAAGAAAAAGGTCACATTTCAACAGTGATAAGAGAATAATGTGTCCAAAGTGTGGAAAAACTTTGAAAACTATGGAAGGTTTAAAAATTCACCTGGAAAACCACAAAGATCAGAAGGAATGGCAATATCAGTGTCGATTTTGTTCCAAGAAGTTTACTTTTCAATCAAATTTAAACTCCCATCTAAGATTCCATACTGGAGAGAGGCCTTTTAAGTGTCGTTTTTGTAATTCTGGATTCCGATACCGAAGTAATTTTACAAGTCACTTGAAACGTGTACATAGTAATGAAAAAGGGGTTGACATTGAGAAGGAATTAAAAATAAAGTGGATTGGCAAGTCAGCCCAAGACAATATGCAACTAGAAAACGATAACAGTTTTCCGAAAGTCAAAGTTGAATCTTTAATTCCACCAGATCGTAAGTATAGTTTACGAGAAAAGCAAATCACAAAATATTTAAGTCTGGAAGGTATTGAAAGTGAAAACAGCAATGAAGATTCTACTGTGAATAATTTACCAAGTTTGTCAACAAATGAAGATTCAATCGAATTTACAACGTTTCCTGATGATTTTGATGAAACTGAATATGCTGAGATGCCAGAGCTGGAGGATTTCAGTCATGAAAATAATGACCATATTAGTAATGGAATTGTTGAGAGTAGTGCCTTGGAAGCAATGTGAGTAGATGAATGTAAAATTAGTAAAACGGTTTCACAAAATTATACCATTTATCAAAATGTTCATTTATATTTATATTTTACAGAGACAGCACTCCAACTTTTAAAGATCCACTTATTCAAGTAAAAATAGAGCATCAACCAGTACATGAAAACGGAGACTTGGATTTTACAGAACAAGATATTCTGATGACAAATGACGTTTCCATGGAAACTAATGTCTATGCTGAAGAAGTTGACAACAGCAAGACTACACCAGACCCAACAAAAAATTATAAAACAAATCAATGTCCAAAATGTGGAAAAGTATTCAATAATGCATATGTTTTAACCGTTCATATGGAGTATCATAAAGACCCTAAGGATTGGAAATGGAAGTGTAATAAGTGCGAAAAGAAATTTGCAAGAAAACTTAATTTACAAGCTCATATGAAAGCCCATACAAGAAAATATCAGCCAGAGAAGCCATATATGATTGAAATTAAGAAAAGGAAATTATTGGAAAGTGAATTGGATGGGAAAGCCAAGGTACTCATTAAACAGAATACGCATTCAGATCGATATGAATTAAGGGAGCATCGAATAACTAGGTACTCAGGTGCTGAAGAAATTTGTAGTGGAGAGGACGACATTTCAGAAGACAATACATTTAAACCAGATGCAGATGACACAGCGACACGACAATTAAAAATTACAGTAAGAAGAGAACGGGATCCGAACAGACCAAAATTAAAATTAGGAATGACCCGCCGTAAGAAATTACTCATTGCTGGACCACGTTCCAAGAAATCAGCTTTAGGCCCAAAGCCATTTGTTCTCGAATGCGAAGTGTGTACGAGGAAATTTACAAGCTTTTTAAACAAAGAGTACCATTTCAAGAAATGTCATGATTTAAAACAAAAGTCGGAGAAACAGTTAACTTTTAATTGCGACAGGAAGGGATGTACTGCATACTTTATGACAAAACATCAATTGCATACACACTTTCAACTTGAGCATTACGAGAAAGTTTTTCAAAAGTCAGACGAAATAGATAAACGTTTTCCGTGTCCAAAATGTAAAAAACGTTTTGCGCATAGAAGTACATTTGAAGTGCATTTAGAATATCATAAGGATCCTAGTGATTGGAAATGGGAGTGTGAAATCTGTGGAAAGAAAAGCGCTACGGAATTTAAGTTAAAAGAGCACATGAGAGTGCATACAAAGGAAAAGCCATTTAAATGTAGATTCTGTAGTAAGCGGTTTAGGTATACACCTATGTTAAATGAGCACTTGAAACAGGTGCATGAAGATGAGGAAGAAGTTAAGGCTGAAATTTATGGGACACAAATTGATGTCTTGAGAGAAAATACAGTTGAACGGGAAAATAGTGAAAGTGATGAAGAAAATGGAAATAATTTGGTGGAGATAAATGAAAGTGAACAAGAAGAAAATAATGAAAGTGAAAGTGTTGAAATTAGTAACTTGGGAAATTCGAATGAAAATAATCCTCTTAAATGGAGAGGTGACTATTTTGGTGATGGGTCTTTAGTTGAGTTTGAGGATCTTGACTGAATAATTGTATGTATTTATTGTATGTCTTTGCATAAATGTTATTAAAACAGAATAGCTTAATTACTAAAAATAAATAAACTATATTTTGATGTTGTCAACAGTTTTGTGGAAACTTTAACAAATACCTGTATTTATTAGGTTTAAAAATTGAAAATAAAATATTTAAAAAAAAAAATTTCATGAAGTACATGTATTTATGTTTAATCGTTTCTCTTACAAAGAATCGTACTATTCGTACTTTATATTCCTCTTAATATTTTGATGAATGCGTTTTCAATCATTTTCCTCCGTCCCAAAAGCCAATGATGTTGAAGGTTTTCTAGTTTTATTGCATATAAACATTTTACTTTTTCATTCGCTTTACCGGCTCAAATGAGAAAACACCACAGCTGATGTTTGGAGTTTTTTTTCGCTTGTTTACATTCCCAACTCATGTCATCCTCTTCAAAATCAACATACATGCTTGCTCACCAGAAAAATATTTGTTATTGCTCTGCTCATTAATTTATTCTACGTTTCACAGTTTAAAATCAAGAATAACCCCAAGTTGTCCAATTTAAAATAAATAAAATTTTAACAAAAAGAGTTCAACGCTTCATTGTCAAAATGTCAGAGCATACTACTTTGACACAGTTTTGTTTGCTGTGTTACAAGACCATCGAGATCCCCAACGAAACTTCCAAAACGGCAGATAATATTAACAGATTTGTAAAAATAGTTAAACGATTTGCGAAACACCATCAAATTGATAACTTTTGCGATTTGTTCGAAGATAATAGGTTAATTGGATGTTGTCCTAAATGCAATCTTATAATTGAAGATGTCTGTGAAAGTTTTAAGCAACATCAAATATTAGAATTAAAGTTGGACTTTATGTTAGGAAGGCTAGTAGATAAAATTAATTATGCCAATAAAGTTCCAGCGAGGGGGGTGCACCTTAACAGAATCTTGGAGGAATCCTATTTAATCGATTTAGAATATAAAGCAAAATTTCAAACCAGAATTCGGAAGTTTCGTCAGAATATCGTAGAAGCAGGTAAGCATAAATTTCACCATATTTTAACCAAATAAACAGTAAAATTATGCAATTACTGTAATTAACAGGATAATGGTAATTTTATGTATTTTGAAGGTCGACATAGAAGGCTTAGGTCCCAACCCCGTGTTTGGATAAGTCGAGAAATAAATGTCCATCAATTAACAAAACCATTCAACACTGCAAGAAAAAGGACAGCAGTCAAATACTTGAATCTCGGAGATAGTGAAATTGAATTCGAAGATGGAACACAACATAACAACCTGCTTGATATGTACGATTATAATAGTGTTAACAATTACGATACAACTGAGGAAGTAGAGTGCACCTATAATAATGAATTTGCTGGTATGAGTAATTCAATATCAATGTGAGTGACATTTATTAAAAAACTATATAACAATTTTGATCTTTAGGCTGTGAAAAAATATATTGTAGCTGATATATAAAAATAATTTTTAATTTTAGGCAAGAGACGGCAACATTTGAGGATCCTCTTATTCAAATAAAAGTGGAGCATCTAACAATTTTCGAGCCTACTGAAACGACAAATAAAACTTTCGATTGGAGCCCGAATGACAATCCAGGCCCTGGAGTATACGATTGTACAAATTGTGGAAAAATATTTAAATCCGCGTACTGTCTACAAGTTCATTTAGAATATCATAAGGATCCAAAGGATTGGAAATGGTCGTGTGAAACTTGTGAGAAGAAGTTTGCTACGAAACATAATTTACAAGCACATATGAGATCACATAAGAAAAAAAGTCAAGGAAATTCGACTCCAAATCATGTAAATACCTTAAACAAAAAGACAACATCAACTGAAAATGCAAGTCAGGAAATTCGATACAGTTTGCGTAAAAATCGAATTACCAAATTTGTCGACGAAAAAGGCAGTGAAGATGAAAATGATTCTAAAGATGTCGAATTTATTTCAGTAGATTCCTGTTCCAACACAACAATACCAACAAGTGAGGAAGAACTTCAAAAGAAAACAGCATCTAAATTAGAACGACATATCTTGAAAAGAGGACGGGGCCGCCCAAAATCTAACTTTACTTCTTATTATCCAAAAATTGAAATCGAATGCAAAATTTGTAACAAAAAGTTTAGTAGTCTTTTGAAAAAAGACAAACACTTTCAGCTATGTCATGACTTGACGCAATCCAAAACAAAAGAATATTATCCATGCAAAATAGATAGCTGCACTGCTTATTTTTTAACAAGACTACAAGTATGTAAACATCGTTTGTATGATCATGGGAACAAAAGAATGCGAAACATGAAAGAAAAAAAGAAATGCCTTAAATGTCCCAAATGTGAAAAGAAATTCAATCAAAAAAATCATTTAGAAAGACACATGGAATACCATAAGGATCCTAGCGAATGGAAACATGAGTGTGAATACTGTGGAAAGAAATTTGCACTTAAAAACAAATTCGAAAGTCATTTGAGAATTCATACAGATGATAAGCAGTATAATTGTCGTTTTTGTGGAGAAAGATTTTTAAGATCGGAGCAGATTAAGAAACATGT
>JAQIWN010004352.1:0-11377 GCA_034699025.1 Entomobrya cf. arborea Gr-Col-00668 | reverse complement strand
GCTATTTTTTCCTCTGGTCACTTTTTTGAGCCTCAACGTTGACTTGAGAACTCTATTACTATTATTTACTCTATGAGCAAAATGTATTACATTTGGGATCCATTCTACGTCGCATAGAAACATATTTTAACATATATGCATGTCTGCTATGTAATTCTCTAATATACAAGTATATTATTAAACTAAAGTGATTTTGTGCTGTATTGTACATTTGGAACTAATAACTCACTCAAAGGCAAGTAATTAATGCTGAGTGAAAAGTTTGTTTCACAAGTGAGGCTTATTTTGTGAAACTTCATGTCCTGCAATCACAATAAAAATTGGAATTTTGTTTTGCACTGACAAAATATTGCTTTCACCTTCTTAGGGAAATTAAGTTTTAACAAAAGTGATTTTATGCCTCTGTATTTTTACGGGACTAGCAAAAAATACACTTCAAACTCGAAAGGATACCCACTTTAGTAGGATTACAAAACAACTTAAAATTCACGTTTTGTATTGTATTTATTTTATTATGAAGTCGTGTGAAAGTTTATTTAAAACTCATTATTAATTTTGTTAAAATATCCAGTTTCCGTTCATAAAAAATTCTAAATTTTTAATAAGAACTAGAAACGTAAGCATTTATACGTTTTGTAGATTTTTTTAAAGTCATGACATCAACTTAACTGTAACATTTTCTTTCAAATCTAGTCCGATTTACATAAGCCCGATTTGCAAAGGATATAAGCCACCAACTCATTCATAATGAGACTGGTTAACACCAATACTCGAAACCAAAAGCAGTTTCACATAGCTTCCGGGAAAAGACAACCTCAACTTTTTTACTTGAATTTTGTTAGTATTAATGACATGTCCATATTCGATTGGGACATGTTTTCTGCTGATGTCTGTAGCAATAATAAATTCCACGCTTTGATTCGGATTTCAACTGCAATTCACCTAGAAATTTAAATGACTAAAAACTTAAAAACAATCGAGTAGTACCCTTAAGCATTAGATATTTGTTGCAGATTACCCAGCGGCTGAATTAGTTACATTGTATTGAAATGTAATAGCCAATAGCCTAAAAGGTCCAATTCGTGTGGAAACCTCTTTTAGATATAGGATGATTTTTTGATGTAATAAATTAACCTCATCCGAGACAGCCGAAAGCTTGGTATTTCCAATGGTTTTGTCTCACGAGAAAAAAAACATGTGGTTTTTGGTTACCAGTAACTTGACATGAGCAGGTTGTTTTTTTAAACAAAATTTCTGCCTTTTTTAAAATACAAAAATGAATTTGTTTTTTAGTTGAAAGCGGAACGTTTTTACTTTAATGAACAAAGCATTACTAATGTATTTTTTATTCAGTTATTCGAAAAACATTAAGGCATGATAAAGCAAAAAAGTATTTTGTTAAATTTCTACAGACGACGAAAATTCCTGTGTTGATTCTGAAAAGTTTATCCATGTATTAGAGTCTGGTAATTTGGGAAGAAGAATCAAATAAATTTAAACGAAAATAAATAACAAATGTGCTGTAATAATATGAATGTCAAGCTGATATCTCTGGTATAAACTAAAGTCAACTCGCTCAGCTCGCACAAGTCCTATTTTGGAGGAAAAATTGGAATTCTTCTTTACTCTTGATGTCATTTTACACTGTAATTATGATTTATTACTGTTTCGGTTCCCACAGAGTGTCACCAAGTGTCATGTTGACGTCAGAACTTGTGAATAAATTTTGTCATGAATATCACGAAACAACATATAATGCCAGACATTCCTTGATTCATAATCGTTTTGTTGTATATCAATATTTCATGTAGTATACGTTCGTTGTTACTGTTTGCCGTTGTTGTGCAAATATTTGTAGTGTTTGTATTACCCAGTCGAGTCGTGACTACACGAAATAAACTGTACGATACTTCCATTTTCGTTAAAGGGTTAAATCCTTGTGTGATGTATCTTTCTGGTCCTGTCCTTAGGCTGGTTACTTTGCGCGCTGATAAGTTTTTGGATTATGCAAATAATTTTCCTCTCTGCGTTGTTAATATAGGCATATGAATGTGAGTGTATAAAACATGAGGTTGGATTTTTGAAATTTAAATTTAGTTTGAAGTATATAAACATGGTATAGAGTCAACCTGGGACAACATATTTGTTTTCTCCTAAAATGCGTTCGTGACAACATTTGGTAATTTGAATTTCTTTTAGGTTGGGTATGTTAGTATTGGGGTAACTCAGTTCATCAAACGAGTTGCGGGGGAATTTTAAACGATTGTCTACCTTTTATGAATTTATTACATGGAGTCAATGAAAGTATTTTACTTGAAAGATATACATAAAGTGAACAAATATACAAGATAAGGAGTACTGTGCAGTTATCAATTAGCAATTATCATATGTACGCTTAAAATGCGTCCATGAAGGAGCAAACTTGAAAATTACATGAATACAAAATGAGGCTGGGATAAAAATAGGCGTATTGATCTGTTTATGTCAAAGGCACACCATATGTTTTAATACATACATAAATGAAACTTTGACTTGAAGCTGTTGATTTCTAAGGAATACTATCTTGATGTCGAAAAAAAACATTTCACTTTTGTTGCATCATTTTGCATCATCAAGAAAAAAAACTTATCCTAAATTTATCAATCCAAAAAAATAATATGTTATTAGAAAGCGAATAAAAGAAAAAATACCAGATCAAAGGATATAATTTAAAAATTCACTCAATAAACTTACTTTCGATGGTCTGGCAGGATTACATTTTTAGTTTCATCCAATTTCTACCTCCACAGTTTAACAATTCATAATAATGTTTAATTTATTGTTGCTCATCTTGAAAAACAATGACAATAACTAATGTCTCACTTTGGTAAGAAAACGCATTTAACGTTAAAATTCATTGCTAGAAGGTGTGATTGAATTCATAATATTTATCCAATTCATTTACCAACAAAAAATCAGGAAACAGTGTTTTAAATGTGCATTTAAAACGCATATATATTTTCATAGATATGATACTACTATATAAATAACCATGGAATTTTCTGGAACGGATAACGTGACTATTTTACTTTGTATATCTCTCTGGACCTACTATTCAGATAAATTTAAGTCTTTATTTCTGAATCAGCGAAAACAGTGCTTTTCTGTAGAAAAGAAAAGTCTGTACCTGACAGTTTACAAGACACTACCAACTTGTCAATGACAGAAACACACAACAACTTTTTCTCAAGGGATTTTTTGGCTGCGAAGCTTATTTGGGAACAAAGACAACTCAAATGTAACTTATTCTACTGATCCGCAGATGCATGCAAATGACAAGCAACCTATTGGAGAAAATGTAGAATTTGCATAAATCGTCACCGCTGGGCTTTTAAGTCTGAAATAAAACTAAACCAAGACAGCTTTGCTTTGTGTTCATGGATCGAAATTTTTATAAAAATCTTTATTTCAGATTTCACTTTATAGATGGTATATCTCGAAACAAGCAAATCCTGGATTGATTTTTTCAGTTCCTCTTTATACTTAAGAACTTGCGAAGCAGATATAGTAGTGTTACATTTGGTTTGGGAAAGTAAAACTATAGTTTTTGACATTTTTTTTCATTTGGCAAACTTGGTAACGATCTAGGTTTGCACTACAAAGTGATTTTTTGCATGAAAAGCAAACCAGCAACTTACGAGTGACAGCATGTAATAACTCAGACATAAAGTCTTTGTGTCCTGAAGATGACTTACAGTTGAAGTCGAAACGTTGACATAATTAAAGATTATTTTTTATCAAACCATGTCCTCTAACATCGTTGAATCACAAGAAATAAAGTCTTTAATTTTTCAATTCCATTTATTTAATTATATCTTGTCTCGGATCCTTACCACCGACATTTACTAGTTTAACCGAAAACCATTTTTTTCGGAATTACATTGATTTACTTGTGTCCTTGAGATTAAAAAATCGAATCAATATTTTTAGCCAAAAATGTCTACTATTACTTGTGCCCTATAAATCTACACATTTATTTATGACTTATATTAAGACTGAAATTTCGATTTGAATTTTATTTAAATTAGATGATCGACAATGTTATGAAAAAGTCGAGTCCTTGACTTATCAATTGTGGGAACGTATCCCTTTTTAAATCGTAAAACGGATAAGCATACTGAAGTTTCAGGTATCAACAACTTCTTAAAAACTTATACTACGACCAACGTCGTCCAACCATCTGACTTCCTCTGTCAACAATAAATTTTTCTGAGAGATCTTGTTGATATCCACTTTTTTGACAAGCAATATACTGTATAATCAGAAAATATATGATGAACAGGTAAAATGTAATTGCCAACGAAATTCCACTACTAAGAACATCAGCAGCTGCGTGAAATAAAGCGTAAAAAATCCCAACGAATATACACATCTATCCCATTTGGGTTTAGGAAAAGTATACGTTAGCGCAAATATCATTGATTAATCGATTAAATGCTTGTTGAATCCGAAACAGTAATATCAAATCGTCTTCTTCTATGTTTCGATATAACGGTGTATCAAATACGCAGATCCATGCATTTTTCCTAGGGTTAATATAGTTTGAGGGTAATCGAACAAGACGAAATGATTGCGGTGTTATGATGTAAACGCTGGCTTCCAAAAACTGTACGTAACAAAGATTAATTGTCATCACAAATATTAAAAGTGTCGCAACCTCTAACTCAAAGTATGAAACAATTAAAAGGAACGGAAGTCACTTGAAATTAAGTTTGATGTCAAGTTCAAGCCAATCATGAAAATAGACGTCATTTGGTCACATATGGGCACGTCATTTCAAAATCAGAGAACATTGGCAAAAATCAAATATCTGCTGAATCAAAATATTAGTTACTAGCTCACATTCCAACTGAATTGAACTTGAGAAATATAGTTCATCTGCAATTTTGTTTTTATTTCCGGAACGCTACAAAGCATTGCCATGTAAATTCTTCTATAAAGGAATGAAATAAATTATATCTGTCTAAATATAAATAAATTTTGTATGCTGGACACGTTTGGGGCGCATATGTTTGTTTTTAAGACACAAAACCGCATGGCTGTTACTGATTTGGCATAATAGATTACTTCCTTGACAAGGATAACTTTTTATCTTGAAGAGCTTATTTCCGCTTCTTGAGCAGCTTACATTCATTTTATGGTTAATGTAATGAATACTAAAAAGTGTGCATAAACTGATGCGTAATGCTACTTGAATTCAATGACACATGGCTCAACATCCAAACATCTGGATTCTTTATGTAGTAGCATTGAAACTACGGAATATAAAACATTTCATATGCCAGCTCTTAAAATCAAGGAAAACTTTCTGAGGTAAAACAATAAATGCCAAAATATAAATAGTTTTTTGATCATTTTACATTTTACTAATGGAGTATTCACAAAAGTTGCAAAACTATAGTTTTGATATAAACCCCTATAAATTTTCTGAAGTGCAAAAAATCATGATTGTCGTAACAGTTGAAACATGACAGGTTTGTTTGGTAACTAGTTTGGTTCAGTTTTAAGAGTTAAAAGAATACATGTTAGACGTACTTGGCATAAAAATATTACGTTGGTTGATAAGGCCAAAAAACATCTTTGCGTTTTGAAGTATTTTGAGTACATATGATTTTTGTAAGACCACACTAATTGATTTTTAATTTGGCTTGCAAGATTTGTACTAATTTCGGAGAAGTTAAGCTGATAATTTCCCAAAAAATATGTTAAAGATTGTTGTTTCTGGGGGTTGTTGGATAATGAGACGCCAGTTTCTCGGTGACGTCCGGCACGACCTGCTCTATCCAATCACTTGTTCTGTTTCGTAAATTAAAATACCAGATAGCCAGAACTACTCCAATGCCAGTGATATCTCCAATGAAATGTCAAATAACTGATGACAACACTCAAGGCAAAGATTGTCACTGATTAGAGTCAACTTTATTTTTGAAAATAGACAACAATTCAATTTTACAGTGATTATTTACAGTTTATTACGTAACTTAAAACGAGAATTAATTTTACTTTCTGGTTGACTCTCTAGCAGCTCAACTCAGGCACGACCAAAACTCGACTAACTTCTTTCTTCCCTTTCTCTCTCCTTTTTACCTACCTACCTACCAGACTCGAGGCTGATGCAATCTCATCGCTGCCTTGCAGTCCGGAACATTCCATTCATTAATATACATACAAAAATAGGAACTATGTACATGTATTCCTACGCTAAACATTTAACAAATAAAAATAGCCTAACAACATACACACTACTACGCTACATTTCATGGTAGCAAGAACAAAGATTTAAAAAAAATAATCCTGGAGGCATGTTGAGTATAAATGTGAACTGTACAAATATCTGTGCTTGTGTGTGTGTGTGCTTAAAATAGACGAAATAAACTTAGCCTAGCAAACTTGTGGTGAAATTGTCGTTTTATTAGATATTACATGTGTAAAAATTTTGTGCAATGGCTTAATGAACAAAAATACCATCAAATAAACACAATTGCTACTATTTTTCGTCACAGATATTTGGATACTATTAAAAATATGGAAGATATGTTGAAGTAAAATTAATCACTTTTGTTTTTGAGCCACCGAATTCCATTTTTACCAAGTGTCAAATGTTTCAGATTTGCAAAAATGCAAGAATTATTTGATATTTTTACCTGAAGTATGATGGAATCCAATAAAGAAATATAAGTTGTATGAATAGCTTTCCCACCATCTACTCCTATTTGCTTTACAAAGGAAATCTAAAATTTACGGAGTTCCCATCTGACAAAATTTTGATGATAAAGAAATCTTGAAAACGGAATTGTATACTTATTTTTGGGTCCCATATGCCTCATGCCTCTTATTTTGAAATATTTCAATTCTAAACCATCATGTTTAAAGTTTTAAAGTAGTGTAGCTAACAGTCTTTAAATTCTTCTTCTTTGAGTTTTTCTTTGGATAAAGGAAAACAAGTGTTATCGTATTTACTTTCTTATTGACTTCAAACGAACTAGTGTATATACTGTTCTTGTTCAAACACGTCATGGTCGAAATATCTAAAGTGAGGACGAGCAAATAGAATACACGGACAAAGAACAACTTTTACTTTACTTCTTGCTCATCATCAAAGCAATAGCTAGCAAGTTAATAATTTGTCTTTGTTCTTCTACTCCAGTAAACTGTAAGCACTGCCATCAAACTTGTCAAGAACACAAATAACTCAAAATACCGTCCTGAACCAGCGCCAATGGGAAAATATCATCATATCTATTAGAACGTTTTTACAACAAAGGCTCAAACAAAAGATGCTTTTTTTGTATTATATACAACTAATAAGAAACTTACACAATTCTTGTAATACTTTGTCATAAGCTTTGTGATGTGTACGTATGGATTATTGGCTGTGCTAATAAATTTTTCTTTGAAATCGTTTCATTTGAGTAAAATGGCATAAGTTGAAAGTCCATTATGTTCTCTTGAACGTTCGATTGATACGTAATTCCTGGAATACAATATTTTGCTTTTTGTACTATGTTTACTCCAGATAAACTAATATGCAACGCTTGTCACGTACACAAACTAATAAATAATTCATGAATTCTGATTCAACTTCATTTCAGCAAGAAGTACAGTACAACCAGTGTGTATTTGCCATCCAGACTTGCAACAAAATTCCATTGAAAATCAAGGGATGATTTTGCACAGATCGTTTATGTAAGATTTTGTGTTGATAACACAAATGAATGGTTGGATTTGATACTTAAAAATATATTGCTTACTCTAGCTTTGTGATGTTAAAATTCGTGAAACTCTTGAAAAAGCAGACGGCAAGTCTACGAAAATTTGAGTTATAAATAAAATTCAATCTCTTTAACCATAAAATGAATGACACACCATTTGGATTTTTTTATTGTATGAATTAGTTAGCTAAATCGGGAATATAAAGACGTAAAACGTTGCTTTGGGTTGTCACTTAAAAAAGAAGTGTTTTTTCATGTTTGATATTGGTAGTACAAAGTTACGTTTGCGCCTTAATAGAATTCTTATGGGGTTATTCTTGATTAAAATGTGAAATCCTTGCTTCATTGTTTTTTTAAACTAACATGAAATTTTAAACCTTGCTTATTTTCTAACTTTTCTTTCTTGTGTTTTGATGATACAAAGCTATTTTTACTTTATCAAAAACCACATCGAGCACAAATAATTGGCTAAAGCCTTCCATCATAAATATTTTGCTTATTTTACTTAGGATACATACAAACTAATCAAGTACAAAAGGAGAAGCTTTTTTCACGGAACGGCATAAAGATTTAAAATCGTAAAACTATGTGTACTATACAAAGCCAAAAGAACCTTAACTTGAATAAAGAACAACTAGTAGACACCTTCTTTCTCCCTGCATGATTATAAGAACGTTGAAATTGGTTTTTCCTGAAAATGGAAGCAAAGAACTCATAAAAGCGTCTGCGTTTTTACAACCTCTACATGATTACCTTGGTCTTGAAGAAAACTAGTAAAAGCCGCTATAAATTTATCTTGGCTTTACATGACGTAATACCCACACAGTAACGCTGCTACGCAATACATTGTAGATCTCATTATCTTTGGTATACTAGAAACCACTTTACTAGTTTGCACTTTGCTCGTATTGTGCTCATATTGTGATAATTTGATATTGATGAGAAGTAATATTATGGTTTTCAACACTGCTTTTCCTCTCGTTTGTCAGGCATCGCTGATTCTCGTACGGTGCTCACAATATTTTTAAGGCAAGCATTCAACCATACGCAAGTACAGCAATAGTCTTACAAAATATACTATGTAGCAGATCGATACTTTCAGAAGCAAATGGTATACCATCGTAGTACAAAAACGAGTGAGACTTTCTCGTTTAGAATGAAATCAAAATATCATATAAAGTCTCCAAGGGATCAGCTCCATTTCGAACATCAATTGTTTCATTCGCCTTTCTTACTAACCCAAAGTTTCAGCAACGCGAAACAAAACAGTAAAATTTGTCCCTATTGTACTATGTCTGTAACGAAAGATGGTCAGTGAGCGATAAAATTTCCAACGATTGATGACCAGCTATTTGTTTAAATCTCCTTATCTCTATATAAAACAAGTACATGTATTCGAAATCGTTTCTACTATCGCATTAAATATTATTTTTATGAGCGATGTGGAAACTTACCTTTTACTACCATGCATCTTCAATAGATTAATTTGTACACGGTGTCAAAATAAAACGAGCTTGTAAGAAGATTGTGTAACTTAAGCAACATCATGCTGAAAATAATTAGCATAATTTAGCTCGTATACTTCAACTTAGCTCCATATAATGGTAGTGCTGGAGTCAATTAAGACTAGAAAATTATACGTTAAGTTCTGACAACTCAATATTTTAGTTAACAATGTGTCAGTTGGCATCATACTTGAGAAAACTGATTTAATTGAACGTTAATAGCATTTACTGTTGCTACTTGTAGAGTTTAATTGGCAGCTAAATTAAATAAACAAAAGTCTGTAACCGACACTTTTCAAAAAACAACGTTAAAGTAAACTATGATTAAAATATAAATCAACTGAGTAATAACCATACAAAAATATTGCTTTCGCCAATAAAATGGGCCAAAGTCATTTTGTGTTGATTCCATTCAAAAACATAATGAGAAATAGCTACAATTAAAAGAGTAAAAGCATTAAATCCAAAATTCTTTTTGTACTTCGCATTCAATTAGCTTGGAGACTGAGTAACACACTTTATTCTATTTGGTCTTTCAAAGAAGAAATTAGATCTGTTTTTCTAATGCTTCCATTCATTTTAGGCTTTAAATCTGTACATAGCAAACAGTAAGTTTCATGCTTGGTTTCCTGTTTCAACTGCAATCTAATATTTTAACGCTCGAGTATGGGTTAGAAATAAGAGCAGTCGAGTGAAATACCCGAAAACCTCAAATATTTGAATAAGCTTTCACCGTAGTCTGACTCAGAATCCTCACAATTTTCTACTCTTTGAATATTTTAGTCATAGGATCTAGTTTTGTTTAACAAAAACATCTACTATACTGGAACTAGGTCTCTCGTTTCGCGTTTGTTTGCGATTAGTTTCTTTGTTTGTTTGAGTAAACAAGTACGTTAATTTCCGTTTAAGTATGCATCGTTGATTTAAACTCACCTTAACCTTCGTTTCGATAAACTTAGTATTTTACTCCAAAACGTCTGGCTTGTAGCCAACCTGAAACTTTAACAAGTATATTACAAAAATCGATGAAATGCTGAGCCGTAGACCTGTTTCAAATGGAATCAAAATATCACTGGAATTCCCAAAAGATTCATCGCCATTTCCACTCTCCGATTGCCCATTTCCTCCATCCATTTCCTTACTTCTACTAACCGTCCTTATAATGTGGGGATAAAAAGCAGCAAAAAGGAATCCCGTTGTACTACAGCAATAAAGGAAGATGGTCAGCAAGCGATAAAAAAGTTCCAACTTTTACGGTGAGCCATTTGTAGCAAAATCCTAAGACCAGGAGCATGGAAATGAATGCAGTGCCCTTACTATCGTACCACCCATTAACTTTTATTAGGGTGCTTGAAGCCCACCTTTCTTTCGAGTGTTTTACATGGTTAACTTAACATGGGCATTGGAATAGCATGCATTATCTCTGTAATATTCTCTTGACGAAGGTGAAAACAAAATAATTTTTCTACTTTCACTTGCATTTTTGTCCGAAAAATGAGACCGTGAACTTTTTCTCTCTCGGTTTTGCTAGAACTTGTGAGATATGACGCTTTCTTTACAATTCTGAGTTCAGTCTAACTTTCTCACAAAACCTACTTTAATACTTACACACTATGAAATGGTTTTATGTAAGGCTACAGTACTTTTCTCATTGTCAGCCTAGAAACTAAAAATGTGGGTTAGAAATTCGAATATTTATAATGTTTTTCCTTGTATTATTGTAATGTTCAAGTAAAAAATCAACTATTTAGTGACATGCCTCACCGCTTAGAATTTATTATTTTTTGTAAAAACTTCAGTCACCGTTATCAGTCGAAAACCATCAAAATGTTGCACTGAATCGTTTTACCGTTGGCATTGAATGTGAAAGTTGTGGTGTTGCATATGTCCTGAAATAGAGACAAAATTTTTGAACGATTGTGATTGCACAATAGTACACTGAAACTAAAATGGCTTGAAAAACTGTGGAAAAACTAAAATAAATTTTTTTTCTTATCGGCTATTTCCTGTTGCTTTACCACAAAGCGAATAAAATACCATTCTTGACAAAGCTCATTTTTTCTTACTAAATATAACAAATCACCATTATCCAGTACAGCTGAAATATTGGTAATGATATTA